>BFEA01000459.1:888152-915522 GCA_003427395.1 Chara braunii | reverse complement strand
GTGGACTACCCCCCCTAACCAACCAACCAATCAATCAATCAATCAATCAATGAATCAACCAACCATCAATTTTATGAGCAAAATCGAATGAATCTACCGCTAGAACATGAAAATATACATTTTTTTTTTCTTTTTGTTTTTTGACTAACAAAACCCCTCACCCGTAGTCTGCCAGGCGCGCATGCGGATGGGTGGGTGGCGTTCAAAAAAATCGCGCCACGTGGCGCGTGGCACGTTTGAACGTGTTTGAACGTGTCCTCCGGGCGTTTGAACGCTCACGTTCGAACGCGAACGCGCGCTCAGCGCGTTTGAACGGTCATATAGTTGCTTATCGCTGTTGGTCATGCTTGTTCATTTCATCTCCCCAATCTGGCATATCACACATAAGTGTCATTTGCGATTGTTACTCATATGGTGGAGTCTTCCTTGACCAGTCACAATATATAGACCACGGGTTCAAGTCTGGCTTGGGACCTTGGAGGGGGGTTTAACCAGCTTTGCATGTCATCTCTTCTGCATAGTACTGCACATATCTGTCATTCGGGAGCATACATCCTGCTATGCAACTGAGCATAGATAGCTTTTGGACATACACAAAAATGTGGCTTGTGAACATACACACAGCCTACAGGCTCATACATACATAGCCTCTGGGCACACATATACATACAAAACATGTTATTCGTTAACACCTCAGTCGTATCGGATTATGTTTAGGATGTATCTTTTGTACATTATTAAATTAAATTACATCGGATTTCTCGAACATACTAAGTCCCAGTCTACTACGCCGGATGTCAGCATTAATCTTAGATCAGTGATTGAACAATGTCACACTTTAAGTTAACACCTAACCTAAAATTAGCAAGTTTAAATTACACACCTAGACTGATACTTAGTACTATGTTAATGACATTCGATGTAATTATACAGAGGATACATCCTAAACATGATAATATTAGAGATAATTATACTATTAAGTACTACAGTAACTGGGTATAGTAGCTTTAAGTTAGTAATATGTTCATGAAATCCGATATAATTATACATAGGATACATCTTAAAGATCAATGACATGATGACCATAGTACTTAGTATCTTCATGAAATCCGAATCAGATGTAATTGTTATATAGAGGATATGACATCCTACACATGATTATATTATTAAATTAAGTCTTAGTATGTTCATAAAATCCGATGTAATTATACAGAGGATACATTCGAAACATGATCATAGTGACTGTCTCTTACTTACCAAATTGGTTATTGAAACGGTTACATTGATATTAAAAAGAATTTCAAAGTTAAGAGTCTTGAATTAAAATTTTTCATTGCGTGCAAATATTGTAATTATTATTATAATGGAATGAATTTATTTGGAGGTTCAATGCGATTGTACAGGATTTCAGTTCAATGAACATATCAGGATTCACTAAAGTACATTAATTTATTAATTAAGAACCCTCAAGACAATTGACAAGTTGAACTCATGACATGAACTCATGACAAGCAAAGAAACTTAAACTTTCTCAAGCCTTAAGTCTAAATTCAATCAACATATTAGGAGCCACTAACTGATACCGTATGAGTACACAATCCTTCTCAAGATCATTGACAAGGACCGGGTTACCTGGTCCACATATCTTGAATTACAATAATTAATATAAGTTCAAAAGTTTTCTGAATCAACAAGAAGGTACACAATCATTCTCAAGGCAATTGGCAACCTGAAAAACTAGTAACAATTCTTACTTCAAAAAATTTCAATAAGAAGGTGCCATCGTAAAAGTTACTCCAAAAATTTTCAATACATGACACCAGTGTATAATGTGTTATCCAAAAAAAACTTAGTATAAGACTTACTAACTTGAAGGTATGAAAACTCAACTATACCTTCCAAAACCGAGACAAACTCTTACCTAACCAGATAGTTTGCAGTGCTAGGACCTAGCACGAATCCAAAACGCTCAACATCTTATACTACGAAAATTTTAATTATGTGACATTCTAACACAAAACTTTAAAAACTTTGAGACTCAATACTCAAAGTGTCAAAAAGTCGAAATGATCAGAAAAAGGTTCTTTGTAGAACGTTCACTAACGGTTCCCATGTTGAATCATCTACCATGCAACTTGGGAGTTGAGGCAGACCTTCAAACTCCATAACGGAAACCGAAAAACCTTCAAGGGGTCTCCCATCATTGAGCATACCTCGTCTCATGGACAAAAGCACATTTGCAGCTCGTAGATAAACTTTCGTAAAATCTTCGTACATCCAGTTTTATCCTCGACGCTTATATATTTGCACGTCGAAACAGTCAAGGTATGTAAACTTTACGATAATGACAAACATTTTTCCTGGGTAGCACGACGTACGCGTATGCAGTGCGTATGCGTACGTATTCCAGCGTATGCGTACGAACCCGAAATCGCGCGTACGCGTACGTAAAAAAAAAAAAAAAAAAAAAAATCCAAAACATCTGAAAACAAAGTATGTTGTGCAGAATAATGATACAAACAACATTTACCTGGGAGTCATACCCGAATTCCAAACCAATCTTGATTTAAAAATACAAAACCTTAACGAAAACTTTAAAATAGTTTTTTAATTATTATGATAATATTACTTTTTTTTTAGTTTTTAATTTCTTACTCGAGTTAGACAGGGAATTCGGGGATGACTCCCTGGTTAAAGATGTGTGTATCATGTTTCTGCATAACATGTATTTGTTACAGAAGTTTGGTTTTTTTTTTTCTGTTTTTTTCCTAATTTTTAAAATTTTTTATTTCAATTTATTTGTGTTTTGTGTCTTTGGTTTTTCACTCGAGTTATGTACAGAGTTTGGCAATGAGTCTCAGGCAAAGGTTGTTTGAAATATCATTTTCCATAACATAATATTTTTTCAGATTTTTTTGATTATTTGGGTTTTTTTTTTTTTTTAACGTATTCCCACATACGGGAGTATGTGTCGCGTACATGAATATGTGTACGCGTGTACGCGCAACCCGTGTACACGTACGCCGTGCAACACAACATTTTTCGTTCTCCCGCTTTACATTTGAATATTTTCTCCTATTCAAATGGAAACGCTCCTCCCTTTGTGATGATCCTCAGTCGTTCGGGACTTCAATTTCAGTGACTACCACATTTTCTGCCATCTCCTTCAAAATGATTTAAGTCCGCACGCTGCACATGAAAAAATTTACAATAATATTTTACTGAAGTGATTGATTGATCGAAGTTTCAACCGTATTACTAGCTAAGGTTTGAACTATGATCTTTTATTGATATGTGCTCTCTCGATTACGTGCTTCACATCATAAAGAGTTCCGGATCCATTTTCGACCTTGGATATGGTGACCTTTGGATCGTCGTAGAGTCACCTCATACACTGCATCCTGCCCTTGATGAAACACTATCCGCGGCTCCCTCAGAAATTTCTGCCCTGACACCATTAGCTATATGAACACCATCTTCTCCAACCAGAGCAGCAAGTGCATTAACCCGGACTTTAGACGGAATTACAAGGCCTGAGGTGAATGGTTTGGTGGAAACTCTTCCTCTGGATGCTCGTTTTCATGCGAACGCCACCGCATCAACATTCTGCCATTGCTCCTCATCCTCGACATATCTTTTCCACTTTTTCTCCCACGCATTCTCATGACGTTCCTTAAGCGAACGTGATTTGCCTGTAGGAACCCATTATTGAACTTTTACCTGATCATAATGTTCAGAGTCCTTTTCTAGGACAACTGGAGTTAGTGTTTGGCCTACCAAAACGGAACACCCTTTGCAAGTTTTTCATCTGGCGGTTGCAGAATAACGAAACTATCTTTCTCAACATCCAAAATGGGGTCAAAGATTGTCTTCGGGCGATCTTTTTTGTGTCCAACGAACAAGGGTTCTCTTTCAGGTTCTTCTGAATCGGACCTCACAATTTTTTCCTCTTGCCGCTTCGAGGCAGAATGCCAAAAGGATGTCATTGGTGTCTTGGATACCCCGTTTACGATGATATAAACTTCATGTTCTTTAACACCCTCCCAATAAGCAAAAGCATTTTGTATACGAGCTACCTCGTTATCCTGATAAGTACTCCACGTCGACATTTTCTCTCGGAATAAATGCCGAAAACGATCCACACCTTCGCATCCATTCTTGTAATACTCCAGCTCTCCCGATTGACTCGGAAAAGGGTCGAATGGTTGCAATGGACCATCATACTTGCCGCCATCTCTTTTAAACCAGTTAAGCGGACCGTCTTTAGGTAACCATTCCATATCGTCGCAAAACTCTTTGTACGACATTGCTGGATTATCACCTACTATATAAAACTTAAGTAAATGTGGCTTCGAAATACCAAATATATCAGTTGCGAGGTATGGTGCTACCATATCGAGAAAAATACATTTCGGAGGCTTCTTGTGAGATTGTTCCAGCAAAGCAAAAAGTTCATCCATCGTATATGCATCATTGTCTTTCAACTCCTTAGAAAAAATGTTGAAAGTGGCGTCAACATCTGTATGGGTATGCCCGACTATCATGAACCCAATCTAAATCTCCTGAAATACTTCGATCTTTACGAGAAGTGTTGCCAAGCCACATATGAACTGATTTTTGTTTTTTTTCCAACAGTTATCCGCTTGAATACGCAATCGAGGAGGAAGTGGTGTCCCTGAGGCCTGAATTTCATAGAGAGTCCTCATCAAGCATGTAGATGTGCTACTAACATTATGCTTGTAGTGTGGAAAGTACGTGTATACGTAAATAGAAGGGTCTCTGTCGTGGGCGATTACTGCCGTAAGAGTGGTCCTCACCATCCTGTCATGTTGCAAATCCTTTGAATAGTTTGTCTGTCCGATGTGAGGCAAGGTGGTTTTCTTCTGATCCATGCCATCAATTATAAGGAAGAGATGCTCTGCGGGGCGCAATATTGAATCGAGCTTTGCAAGGCAGCAATCTTGCCTATGGTTCACTTGCCGCTCTTGATGTTCTTTCATCTTTATCGTAAACTTCTTACGGTCTTGTTTATACTTCACCTTAGCTATGCACTGCTTATAGTAGTTGCATAGAGCCCATTTCGTAAACATGTTGGACTGGGTCATACTAACGTGCCAAAAGTGTTAGCTCCACGTGGCGTAAAAGGTAGACTCGGAGACGACTTCCTGTCCTGAAGTCTTCGGGTCATAATGAATGGATTCATTAATAGATCTTTTGGTAAAAGCGGCGGGCATCCTACGGTGTGGTCTGCAAACATTATCGTTTCTAGCCATTTCGTTTGCTATATAATCAGCGTGATCGTCAATGAATCTTTTTATGCATGCGATCATAGTGACTACTTTGTTCGAAGGACTACATGTTCCCGTACGATCGTGTTCTGCGTGCACGACATTGTTGTGATACATCCTTTTGTAAATATAAAAGATATTTCGTGAAATGCCCAGTATATTACAATACGCTCGCATGCATAACTTTTGTCTGCATAGAATTGGTCGAGTTCGCTCAACATCACTCTCAGTTATGGTGAAGTCGTGTATTGTTTGCAACCACCACTTCCTCCTGTCTGCAAATGTTTTGCAGTACAAACCCTCCCTGACTGGCCTAACATCGTTAGCAGTAAGATTTGTATAACAAAATTTTCTACAACAAAGCATATCACACACACGTTTCGTAGTGGCTCTGTTGATCATGTTGTATGGCCTTTGCTCTCCAGGTAATGGTGCGGGCAGAATGTAGTGTATATCTCTCTCCTCATGAGATTCAGTACGTGAAGTGTTTTCCTTAGAGTAAGAGGAAGATATCACTATCTCTCGAGACACCTCATTACCATCCCCAGACCCGGTATGGTGTCCACTAACGTGAGAATGGGAATAAGGAACACCATGAGATTCACTATTGTCAAAGTTGTTCTCTTGCGAAACAACCCCAACTGTAGACAATAATTCGGCAGATGATTGTTCAGTCTCAAAACTCCTCTTGTGGTTATATATTCCGTTACACTACAGTTAAGGCTACCCAAGTACTCCTCACCAGCTTGGCTTGACATCTTGGCACTGCCCACAAGCCTCTGGCTGCCGCTATCAGGATCATGTGAGGAATGAAGTCTAACACCCGCATGCACATCGACGTCCTTACATACCTTTCGTGTCAACCATGGAGTGTTCCATGTTTGCGACTGTTGTGAATAATCCTCAGTCAAGTCTTGTTGTTCCACGTTATTACGGTTGCGCAAAGAAGACGTCCTTGGAATCGGTGATGGAGCGCTATCTTACGAGCTCGCCGGTGTGACCACCAGTGCTCCAAAATGATAACACAAGTCACTCGGCTAAATGAACAGCAACATTTCGGCGAGACGCATGCAGTGTAGGTGAGAAATTGAGAAGAGACCTACAGAAAAAGGAGAGGGTCATACAATTGCACATCACCCTGCATACAAAAAACAACCGTCATGTAGTTAAGAATTTACACAGAGGCAGAAATGAAATTTTGACTGCTCACAATAAACAGAAGTAGACGACAACAAGATATAAGGATTTAGTCCAATGTATGTGCGGGGGTTTCGGTAGAAGGGGGAAGCATGACTATATCGTAACCTATGTGGCGGATCCATCCGTTCCACAATAAGGTTTGTAAGACCCCTTGCGACACTGCATCATGTTAGAAGGGGGCAGCATAAGCGCATATTAGACCATACTGTAACTTGTATGGAGGATCTATCTGCTTAATATCCCCATACGGTTTGTAAGACCCCTTGCGACACTGCATCATGTTAAAAATAATTTCCGAGCTCAGATCTCGAGACACCGTATCATATAACCGAAAGGGACGGCGTCTCTTGCGCGAGCGGGACTATCGGTATTGCCAACCGTCACCAATGGCGGTGCAGTTTTTCCAGACACCGTTAACCCTGAGGAGGATACATCCTTCCCACAACGATATGCACTCCATTGATCATTGGCATCCAGTCGTGAGGCCACCGAAACATCGCCTGTTAGTGGACACCGGAAACCGGACTCTGGTTTCCAGAGGCCGAGCACAAAAACCCAGAAGAAGATACATCCTTCCTATAAGCATATGCAGTCCTTTGATCATTATCGACTGGTCACGGTGCGTCGACGAAGCTATGTAGGGAGCGGTTGTAAAGGGAGAAGAACTAACATGATCCTACCGTCCTGTCAAATGCAGCACTTCCCACGCCATCCGTGGCGTTGTGAAGTCTATTGGGCAATGCCTTTGATCAGTTGTCCACGACCCTAAGTGGGGAAGGCGTCTACCAGATAGTGTGCACGACAGTTGTCCAGTCGGCACGCCAGCGATGGCGGATCTACCTCGACATGCATAGGGTGCACCGCATTCACGGTATCACATAACCGAAAGGGGCGGCGTCTCTTGCTCGACCTGGATTGTCGGCATTGCTAACCGACACGAATGGTGGTGCAGGTTTTCCAGTAACTGTAACCCTGAGGAGGATACATCCTCCCCAGAGGGATATGCAATCCATAAATCATTAGCGTCCGGTAGCGAGGCCATAGAAAAGTCGCCTGTCATTGGACACCGCAAAGCGGACTCGGGTTTCCAGAGGGCTAGCACAAAAAATCAGAGGAGGATATATCCTTCCCGTAAGCATAGGCAGTCCTTTGATCATTATCGACCGGTCACGAGGCGTCGAAAAAGCTGCCTGTCAATCAAAACTGAACCCTGAGTGGCGGATCCATCCATTTCACAACCCCATAAGGTTTGTAAGACCCCTTGCGACGCTGCATCATGTTAGCAATAAATCCCGAGCTCTGACCTCGAGATAGCAAACAACTTACATGACAACAACTCGAGGCTGTAGATGGCAACTGCACAAGGATAGACTTTAGATGCTAGCTGCCCAAAGATAGGAAATGACGGCTGCCCAAAAATAGGAAATGACGGCTGCCCAAAGATAGGCTTTAGATGGCGGCTGCCCAAAGATAGGCTTTAGATGGCGGCTGGCTAGAGATAGGCTCTAGATGACGTCTGCCCAAAGATAGACTCTAGATGGCGGCTACCCAAAGATAGGTTTCAAATGGCAGTTGCCCAAAGACAGACTTTAGATGGTGGCTGCCCAAAGATAGGCTTTAGATGGCGGCTTCGACTTGGTAGACTCTAAATGGTGGATGCCTAAAGATAGGTTTTAGATGGCAGTTGCCCAAAGATAGGCTTTAAATGGCGGCTGGCTAGAGACAAGCTCTAGATAGCGGTTGCCCAAAGATAGTCTGTAGAAGGCGGCTGCCCAAAGATAGTTTGTAGATGGCGGCTGCCCAAAGATAGGCTGCAGATGGTGGCTGCCCAGAGATAGATTGTAGATGGCGGCTGCCCAAAGATAGGTTGTAAATAGCGGCTGTCAAAAGGCAGGCTATAGATGGCAACTAGTTAAAGATAGGCTCTAGATGATGGTTTCCCAATGATAGGCTCTTCATGGCGGCTGCCCAAAGATAGGTTTTAGATGGCGGCTGCCCAAAGAAAAACTTTAGATGGCGGCTGCCCAAAGAAAGGTAGGGTTTAGATGGCGGTTGCCCAAAGACCTGTCTCTTATACACATCTAGATGTGTATAAGAGACAGGCTCTAGATGATGGTTTCCCAATGATAGGCTCTTCATGGCGGCTGCCCAAAGATAGGTTTTAGATGGCGGCTGCCCAAAGAAAAACTTTAGATGGCGGCTGCCCAAAGAGAGGCTTTAGATGGCGGCTGCGACTTGGTAGGCTCTAAATGGCGGCTGCCCAAAGATAGGTTTTAGATGGCGGCTGCCCAAAGATAGACTTTAGATGGCGGCTGGTTAGAGACAGGCTCTAGATGGCGGTTGCCCAAAGATAGTATATAGAAGGGGGCTGCCCAAAGATAGTCTGTAGGTGGCGGCTGCCCAAAGATAGGCTGCAGATGGCGGTTGCCCAAGGATAGATTGTAGATGGCGGTTGCCCAAAGATAGGTTGTACATAGCGGTTGCCGAAAGGCAGGCTATAGATGGCGGCTGCCTAGAGATAGGCTCTAGATAGCGGATTCCCAAAGATAGGCTCTACATGGCGGGTGCCCAAAGATAGGTTTTACATGGCGGCTGTCGAAAAAAAAGCTTTAGATGGCGGCTGCCCAAAGATAGGAATGCCTTAGATGGCGGGTGCCCAAAAATAGGCTTTAGATTGATGCTGCCCAAAGGTAGGCTTTGGAAGGCGGCTGCGACATGGTAGGCTCTAGATGGCGGCAACCAAAAGACAGGCTCTAGATGGCGGGTGCCCAGAGACAAATTGTAGATGGCGCCCGAAGATATGTTCAAGATGGCGGCTGCCCAAAGGTAGTCTCTGGCTGGCGGCTGCTACATGGTAGGTTCTAGATGATGGCTGTTCAAAGATAGATTCTAGATGGCGGTGTCGAGCGCATCGTCCCCCGCGCGAGCGAAGGCCCTCCTGGCCGCGTCACGCAGGAGAAACTTAGACTTTCAACTTTTTAGAGACAACTCGGGGACGACACGGTAACCCGCGTCGACCCTTCGCCGCTCAGGCCGAGTGCGCCTGCTGTACATCCCACGGTCCCCTAGGACAGGATAGGTTCCCGCGGGGCACAACTTACCGTCCCTAAGGGGCTGTCACCACCCTTAGGRGCGTATCCCCGCCGAGCTACCGACCCACATGCGAAGGCTTTTATAATGCAATTGCAAAGGTAGGCCGACCGAGGGTGTTTGCTCGTTCGCTGTAGCATAGGTACGCATGGTTAAACGCCAAAGTGGACCCGAACGTCGTCCGTCCCTGGGAGCCGAAGGGCCCTCGCTTGCGCGGGGGCTGATGCGCTCGACAGCGGCTGCCCCGAGATAGGTTGTAGATGGCGCCTGCCCAAAGATAGGCTTTAGATGGAGGCTGCCCAACGATAACCTGTAGAAGGTTGTCGCCTGCGGTTGCCAACTGATACGTTTTAGACAGACACAGTCGACTTTGCCGACCGACTCCAATGGTGCAGTTTTCCAGACGTCGAAAACCCAGTGGAGAATACATCCTCCCCACAGGAATACGCAGTCATTTGATCATTGCCTTCGGTAGCGAGGCCTTGGAAAAGCAACTTGTCAATAGACAGCAGATAACGGAATCACAAATCAGGCGGTCATGGGGACCACCCTCGGGATGTGCCAATCGGTTAGCGGACGACTTTCGGGAGAGCCTTTTGCACCTGTGTAGGGGGTATTGCGTTAACATTATCACAGGGATGATGACTCTAGGCCGACATGCACAGTCCGAATTGGCAACAAACATCAATGGTGCAGATTTTCAAGACGCCTAAAACCCAGAGGAGGATACATCCGCCACAAAGACAAAGAGTTCTTGCACAATAGTCAACTCGTCTGATGTTTCAGTCGCCTCCCTTCAGAAGTGTCGAGGGGATATATATTATATGTTGAGCATGTGCGAATACTTTTAACACTCCATCTGTGTGGCGGATGTATCCGCTATACAAGTTTTCTCGCTCGGTCCCCCGCCGCTGTAATATCGGCTTGTATCTATTGCACGACTGAGAAAGGGACAATACCTGTGTAGAGGATACATCCGCCGCACAGTCAGCGAGTGTAAGAGGTCCAAGACACAGGCAAGTAAGGGGCAATACCTGTGCAGCGGATACATCCACTGCACACAACGATAGTTTTAGCACCGTAGTCAACACGTCGGCCTTCCCGGTGACCGATGTCAATGTGGGGATGGGTTGTCAAGGGAGGAGCTCCTTGTCGCAGTCTTGTGGGACAATACATGTGTATCGGATACATCCGCCACACAATGAGATGTTTTTGTGTTTTGAACCACAGGCAAGGAAGGGGCAATACCTGTATGGCGGATACATCCGCCCCACAGAGAGAGAGAGTCCGGGCTGTGTGTTTTATGCTCCGGTCTCTTCAGTAGCCGGTGTCATTGAGCGGCTTGCTTGTCCACAACCGAAAACCTTGTTGAAGTGTTGTGAGGCACACAAATCATATGTAGAGCATGAGCAAGCACTTCAAACTATCTCTATTTGTGTAGCGGATGTATCCGCTATACAGGTTTTCTCCTTTGGTCCCCAACCGCTGTAATACCGTCTTGTATGTATTGCACGGTTGAGAAAGGGACAATACATGTGTGGAGGATACATCCGCCGCACAGTCAGGGAATGTCAGAGGTTTGTGACACAGACGAGTAACAGGCGATACCTGTGTAGCGGATACATCCGCCACACACACGGACAGTTCTAGCACTGTAGTGAACACCTCGGCCTGCTCGGTGACCAGTGTCACTGTGCGGCTCAGCATGTGCGAATACTTATAACACTCTCTATCTGTGTGGCGGATGTATCCATTATACAGGTTTTCTACCCTGGTCCCCAACCGCTGTGATATCGGCTTGTATGTATTGCACAGCTGAGAAAGAGACAATACCTGTGTAGAGGATACATCCGCCTCACAGTCAGCGAGTGTCAGAGGTCCGAGACACAGGCAAGTAAGGGGCATTTCCTGTGTAGAGGATATATCTGTCACACACACGGACAGTTCTAGCACCGTAGTCAACATGTCGGCCTTCTCGGCGACCGGTGTCATTGTACGGCTGGCTTGTCAAGGGAGGAGCTCCTTGCCGAAGTGTTGTGGGAAAATATGTGTACTGGATACATCCGCCAACAATGAGAGAGTTTCAGTGTTTCGAACGACAGGCAATGAAGAGGCAATACCTGTGTGCACTCGCAGTTAACGACCACCTGAAATTTCAGAATGAAAGATTTTGAAGTGGTCTGAAACCGCTGAAACCGCCTGAAGACATTTCAGGTCATTTTAGAAGTTTCGGGTGGTTTGAAGGACAAGTTTTATGTTCTTTTATGTTTTCTTTTTTTTTTCCTGCCTATTTTTTCAGCCACTTCAGGTCATTTCAGGAATTTCAGGTGGGGACCTGAAACCGCTGAAGTGGCTGAAGCTTCTTAAAGGGGTTTCAGGTAACCGCATGCAAATGGTTGGATGGGGGTACCTGAAACCCCTTTAAGAAGCTACAACCACTTCAGGTAATTTCAGGAATTTCAGGTGGCGACATGAAACCACTGAAGTGGTTGAAGCTTCTAAAAGGGGTTTCAGGTAACCCCATGCAACCATTTGGATGGGGGTACCTGAAACCCCTTTCATAAGCTTCAACCACTTCAGGTCATTTCATGAATTTCAGGTGGGGACCTAAGACCGCTGAAGTGGCTGAAGCTTCTTAAAGGGTTTTTAAGTATCCCAATCCAAATGGTTGGATAAGGGTACCTGAAACCCCTTTCAGAAGCTTCAACCACTTCAGGTCATTTCAGGAATTTCAGGTGGGGAGCTGAAATCGCTGAAGTGGTTGAAGCTTCTGAAAGGGGTTTTAGGTACCCCCATCCCACCATTTGCAATGGATCTGTGGACAATTTGAAAGTGGTGTATCAACCTGAAGTGGTTGAACTGCCTGAAGGCGGTTTCAGACAACCCCATATATAGATCCACACACAATCTGAAAGTGGTGTAGTAACCTAAAGTGGTTGAACTGCCTGGAAAGGAGACCTGAAAATATATGCACCCGTTAACCATCTCTCCCTTTACGGCGGATACATCCGCCCCACAGACAGAGAGTCCGGACTCTCTGCTTAACGGTTCGGTCTCTTCGGTAACCGGTGTCATTAAGCGGCTTGCTTGTCCACTACCAACCTCCTTTCCGAAGTGTTGTGAGACACATACATCATATGTTGAGCATGTGCAAATACTTTTAAGTCTCTCTGTCTGTGAGGTGGATGTATCCGCCATACAGGTTTCGTCCCTAAATTCCCTCGACGTTGTAATATCGGCTTTTATGTATTGCACGAATGGGAAAGAGACAATACCTGTGTGTCAGGGGTTCGACACACGGCCAAGGAAGGGACAATACGTGTGTAGCGGATACATCTTCTTGTGTGTGTGAGATCGAGGCATTGTGCACAGGTTTTGGAAGGCACACCCAGTGCCGGTGGTGTTAGTGTTCGCATTCGACCGTTAATGGTGGTCGTTACTGAACGAGGAGAGGTTGGGAGTGCTGATGGCATGCCGAACGAGGACAGGTTCTCGACCAAGGACGAATTGCTCATATTCCAACGTGCATAGTGGATGTTTCTTGCTGCCTATGGATGGTTGTCGTCACCGAACGAGGACATGTACTCGTCCAATGAAGAGTACTTCGCATTTGAACGGGGATAGTGGTCGTTAGCGGACAAGGACAAGTTCTTTGCTGCTCGGGGATAGTGGTCGTTAGCAAACAAGGACAAGTTTTTTGCTGCTCGGGGATGGTGTTCGTTAGCGAACAAGGACAGGTTATTTGCTGCCCGGGGAGAGTGGTCGTTAGTGAACAAGGATAGGTTCTTTGATGTTTGGGGATGGTGTTCGTTACCGAACAAGGACATGTCCTTGAGAGTGTGGTGCGGAGACTGGGCATGGGTGAAAGAGTCCTTGAGACCACTGTGCGGCGACGGTTCATGAAGGGATGGTGTTCTTGAGACCGTGGTGTGGGCTTGGTTTGTGCAAGACAAGATGGCGGCTGACGTCATTCGAAGGCCTTTTGACGTGTCTGCGAAGCGTCATGGTGACGTCATCTGAATGATATGGGTTTCAGCAAAGGGACATTCCTCACCTTGACGTGGCGATGGCGAAGCTCTCCTCGACGGCGCGCTATCAAGAGCTCTCGTCGAATGCGCGCCGGCAAATGGCTTCCAACAACGACAAGGTAGAATGACGCGAGAGATTTGCATGTTGCCAAAAAACTCTCTCTCGCCGACCGAGGAACTGCATGTTGCGTCGACGTCACGGTTTGCAGACAAACAGTGGGCCTACTTTCCCCCGACGGATCCCGACCGTCAAACGAAGGGATTTTGTTTTGCAGCCGTACGATTTGTGGACTTTTTTTGGGCCGCCTCTTCGCAACGGGAAACAGGGTGGCAACGACCCAAGGGCGTCATGTTTTCGCAGGGTGGGCCTTCTTCCCGACGACGAATCTGGAGCGTCCGATCAAGGGATGTCGTTTGGCAGGCGTGCGGTTCATGAAGGGATGGTGTTCTTGGATGTCGTTTCCGGACTTTTTTGGGGCCTCCTTTTTGCGACGGGGAACCGGGACACCATCTTGTGTCACGGATGGGTCCGGGACGGGGTCGCGCCAGGGCCTTTCAAGCACTGCACGAACCGGTCGAAAAGTTTGCGCGCTGGCGCCAAAAGTTTTGCGACTTCCCGCCCACGCGCGGCTGTATATGAACTCTTGGACTGGCGGCATTTGCATTCTTGATTTTGCGAATGAGGGGAGACCATGCTGCGCCGCTGCTAGACGAAATACGAGAAGCCATCGCGCGCCCATCGCTGCTCAGACGGCCGTTCACCACCCCATCGTGACAAAACGCAGGCTAGCCTTGACGAAACGCGCCCGTCGAACTCGATCTGCCATCGCGCGCTCATCGCTGATCACCCGACCAGTAAGTACGCGACCGTCACTCCTTCCTTCTCCATCAGCCTTCTACATCTTCTCGATCTTCTCCATCTTGGCGGGCTAGCCTTGACGAAACGCGCCCGTCGAACTCGATCTGCCATAGCTCGCTCTTCGCTGATCACCCGACCCTTAAGTTCACGACCGTCACTCCTTCCTTCTCCATCACCCTTCTCCATCTTCTCCATCTTCCTCCTCCATCTTCATCATCTTCCGTCTCCATCTTCTCTATCTTCTCCATCTTCTCTATCTTCTCCATCTTCTCCCTCTTCTCAACTTTCCTTCTTCATCGTTCGTCTCCAGCCTCTCCATCTTCCTTCTTCATCTTCATTATCTTTTTCATCGTCCTTCGCCATCTCCATCGACGTTTGCTTCTCCATCGCCATATCTTTCCGTCTTCATCTTCTCCATCTTCATCATCTTTCTTCTTCATCTTCTCCATCGTCCTTCTCCATCTCCATCGTGCTTCTCCATCGCCACATTTTTTCGTCTCCATCTTCTCCATCTTCCTTCTCCATCTTCATTATCTTTCTTCTTCATCTTCTTCATCGTCCTTCTCCATCTCCATCGACGTTTTCTTCTCCATCGTCCTCTTCGATCATCTCTTTCATCACTTCCGACCTCCTCCCCACCTTCCTTCTCCATCGTCTTTTCCATAATTCACTCCATATTGAAGTTCCTTTCATCTTCTCCACCCTCCTTCAAATTCCCATGCCATTTAGTACCCAATAATCTCCCTCGTGCAATTTTGTTACCTCTTTTGTCATTTTCACCATCTTCTCTACCTTCCTTCACCGTCTTTCCTTTTCATGGTCTCCATCCTCTCCAGCAATATCCTCTCCATCCTCCGTTTCATTTCTCTTCCAGCAGCATCCTCTCCATCCTCTCTATCGATCCATGCTGGTCTATCGCCACGTCATCGAGCTGTGACACGGAAAGCTGGCAATGATTAGCCGTTGCATTCCTCTTCCAGCACCATCCTCTTCATCCTCTCCATCGATCCATGCCGGTCTATTGCCACGTCATCGAGCTGTGACACGAAAAGCTCGCCATGATTAGCCGTCTTTTGGGAGTTTGGCGAAGATCTGCAGGCGACGGACAAATAGCGAGTCTCATCCCCAAACGAAACAGTACGCCGACGTCATCGAAATATCAATGATCAACAGTTCTAGTGCTGAAACATGCATCAATCTTTGTTCAGTTCATTGTCCACGTGTCTCGTTTGACTATTGTCGTTGTCCATCAAACCTTCTAGTTGTGTGTAGAAATCTTTAAGTCGTGCAACGAACCCTTGCTGTTGTGCATTGAACCTATCCCATTGTTCATTGGCCACATGTCTCATTTAACCATTGTCGTTATCAATCGAACCTTCTAGTTGTGCATCGAACTCTTCTAGTCGTGCAACAAATCCCTCCTGTTGTGCTTTGAACCTATCCCGTTGTTCATCGAACCCTAATTGCCATACGACAACACGTTCTTGTTGTGTGGAGGATAGATCCGCCCCAAAGATATGAAGACGTCATCTCTGAAGCGGATCTATCATGCACACAATCTGTGGAGTGGATCGATCCTCGTCACAATTTTTGCATTGAAACCTTGCGGTTGTGGGGAGGATAGATCCGCCCCAGAGCTAGGAAGACGTCATCTCTGAAACGGATCTATCCTGCACACATTATGTGGAGCGGATTTATCCTCCTTACGATGTCATGATTGAAACCTACCAGTTGTGGGGAGGGTATATCCGCCCCAGAGCTACAAAGACGTCATCTCTTAAGCGGATTTATCCTGCACACAATCGGGAGCGGATATATCCTCCTCACAATGTCTGCATTGAAACCTTCCAGTTTTGTGTGGAGCGGATCTATCCTCCTCACAATATCTGAATTGAAACCTTCCAGTTGTGTGGAGGACAGATCTGCCCAGAGCCACGAAGACGTCAGCTCTGAAGCGGATCTATCTTCCATACAATCTGTGGAGCGGATCTATCCTCCTCACAATGTGTGCATTGAAAACTTCCAGTTGTTCGGAGGATAGATGCGCCCAAGAGCTACGAAGACGTCATCCTTGAAGCTGTGGAGCGGATCCATTCTCCTCACACTGTCTGCATTGAATCCTTCCAAGTGTGTGGAGGATAGATCCGCCCCAGAGGTGAGACGTCGGCTCTGAGGCAGATCTATCCTCCACACAAATCTGTGGAGCGGATCTATCCTCCTCACACTGTGTGCATTGAAACCTTTCAGGTGTGTGGAGTATAGATCCGCCCCGGGGATACGAAGATGTCGTCTCTGAAGTGGATCTATCCTCCACACAATCTGTGGAGCGGATCCATCCTCCTCACAATGTCTGCATTGAAACCCTTCAAGTGTGTGGAGGATAGATCCGCCTCAGAGTTTTGAAGGGGTCATCTCTGAAGTGAATCTGTCCTCTATACATTTTGTGGAGCGGATCTATCCCCCTCACAACGTCTGCACTTAAAACTTCCAGTTGTGTGGAGGATTGATCCGCCCCAGAGACCGGAGAAAGGGATCGGGTAGTCAACTGTCAGCTTATGGGCTGGACAGATCCTCCTTTGAGGCCTTAAAGCGGGAGCTCAGAGCCGCGTCAACATCAAAGCTCGGTTGTGTGGAGGATAGATCCACTCCAGAAATCGGAGAAAGGGAGGGGGTGTGCAACAGTCAACGTGTGTCCTCCCTGCAATGCGCGCATCGTACCCTTTCTCCCCTGAGGAAATCCTGAAAGGCGGCGCCGATAGGTACTAGAAAGTAACGAAGTATGAATTAAGTTAGCGCTATTGAACAAAACAAAACTGGATGATTGAGCAGGGCCTCAATTTCTGGGAAATAGATCAGCCCTGATCTGTGGAGCGGATCTATCCTCCCCACAATAGGTCCATTGAAACCTTCCGGTTCAATGGAGGATAAGTCCGCTCTAGAGATCGGAAAAAGGGAGCACGTGTGTAACATCAACGCGTGTCCTCCCTACAATGTGTGCATCGTACCCTTGATCCCCTAAGGAAACCCCGAAAGGCGGTGCCTATGGGTACTAGAAAGTGACGGAAATCGAATTGAGCTAGCGCTACTGAACGCAACAAAATTAGATGATTGTACAGGGCCTCTGGTACTTCCCTCGACTACTTAATAGTAAGGGTAAAATGAAGCATCGTGGGGAGGATCTATTTGCTCCACAAAACCGAAGTGATACCGAGAGCACGGTTTGGAACTCCACGCACATCCGCTCGGGAGGATGCACAACCTCACATTGTGTGGAGGATAGATCCACTCCATAGATGTGGCCGCGTTTCTGGGGCGGATATATCCTCCACACAACGTGAGGTTGTGCGTCCTCCTGAGCCGATGTGTGTGGAGCATACATCCTCCAATTCGTGCTCTCGGTATCTCTATGCATATCGAAACCTTGCAGTTGTGTAGAGGATACATCCGCCCCAGAGACGCGGCCACATCTCTTGAGCGGATAGTACCCCGAAAGGCGGCGCCGATGGGTACTAGAAAGTGACGACATTTGAAATAGGCTCGTGCTACTGAACAAAACACAACGGGATGATTGGGCAGGGCCTCGATTTCCACGAAATAGATCAACCGTGATCTGTGGAGCGGATCTATCCTCCTCACAATAGGTGCATTGAGACCCTCCGGCTCTGTGGAGGATAGATCCGCTCCAGAGATCAGAGAAAGGGAGTGGGTGTGCAACAGTCAACGCGTGTCCTCCGTATAATGTGTGCATCGTACCCCGAAAGGCGACTCCGATGGGTACTAGAAAGTGACAAAATTTGAATTAAGCGAGTGCTGCTGAAGACAACTCGTGGGGAGGAAGCATCGTCGGGAGGATCTATCTGCTCCACAAAATGAAGTGATACCGAGAGTAAGGCTTGGAGGATGCATGCTCCAGACACATCTGGTCGGGAGGATGCACAACCTCACATTGTGTGGAGGATAGATCTGCTCCTTAGATATGGTCGTGTTTCTGGGGCGGATGTATCCTCCACACAATGTGAGGCTATGCATCCTGTCGAGCCGATGTGTGTGGAGCATACACCTCCAAGCCGTGCACTCGGTGTCACTATGCGTATCGAAACCTTTCAGTTTTGTGGAGGATACATCTGCCCCAGAGACGCGGCCACATCTCTGGAGAGGATCTATCCTCCGCACAACGAGAAGTTGTGCATCCGCCCGAGCGGACGTAAAACCTTCGGAGGCAGATTTATCCTCCGCACGATGTGTGTATGGAGTCTTTCCAGTTGTGTAGAGGATACATCCGCCCCAGAGACGGTTTCTCGTACCTTGAACGGATTATTCCTCCACGCGATGTGTGTATCGAGAGGGTCCGGTAGTGTCACTATTCGTGTATCAGAACCTTCTAGTTGTGTGGAGGATACATCCGCCGCAGAGACGAGGCCATATCTCTGGAGCGGATTTATCCTCCACACATCTGTAAACCATTTGTTTTCTCGATGGCGGATGCATCCGGCGCACAGGTCTTGACACTTCGTGCCGCGAATGTGTGTATGGAGTCCTTCCAGTTGTGTAGAGGATACATCCACCTCAGAGACGGTTCCTCATATCTTGATCGGATTAGTCCTCCACGCATTGTGTGTATCGAGGGGGTCGGGTTGTGTCACTATTAGTGTGTAGGAACCTTCCAGTTGTGTGGAGGATACATCCACCCCAGAGACGAGGTCACATCTCTGGAGCGGATCTATCCTCCACACAACATGAGGTTGTGAATCCTCCCGAGCTGATGTATAACCTTTGTCGCTCTATCTCTACAGAGTTTGTTTTCTCAGTGGCGGATGTATTCGCCGCACAGATCTTGACACTTCATGTTCGTAGGTCTTGACACTTCATGGTCGTGGGTCCTGACACTTCGTGCTCATCGTACGCAGATAAAATGGCATCCAACGGGGCTGGAAAACAACACGACACCGCCCGACCGTCCGTCGAAGAAGTGACGCTTGGGGCAGGCGGGAACCGTGAAGGGCATTTAGCGACCTTGGGTACAGCGCAAACGACCGACAGCAGTCAACCGTCTGTTGGAGGAGCGACTCCTTAGGCATGTGGGAACCGTGGTGGGCCTGCAATGACTTCGGGTACTGCGACTCCTTAGGCATGTGGGAACCGTGGTGGGCCTGCAATGACTTCGGGTACTGCACCAACTGTCGATCGGAAGCGTCGGGGGCGGGGCTCGTCCGACGAGAAGAGAAACCTTCAGTACTATAAGCTAGACAACCGTTTGTGGTACGTCGACTGGGTTTCGGAAGATCCTTCGGCGCCAACTAAACTGCAGTGTGGAGTTGTCCTGTACATCAAGGACCATAGTGCGATTCGGCTGCTTGGGGCTGTGAATGGGTGGGAAGATTGTACCGAGGGGCTCAGAACGTTTCATATTCAAACGGTGTACACGAAGAGTGGGGAGGCTGACCACAACGCCAGGGGGTGTAGACTAGCGTGGAAAAATTTTCGGGGTTTCGGAAATGCTGCCACCAGTCTTTCGTTTTACAGCCCTATAACCTCGGATTTATAAACTGATGTTGTCGTGCATTGTTTCTTTGATGACCGGGAGATAATAGTGTCGCCTGACCAGTGCAAGGACGTGTCGTCCGGGCATCCCATTTCCACGCCCATTAGCGCAGTCGGTGTTCAGCCCATGAGGATGGAAACTTCCAAAATGGCACTAACTGGTGGTCGTGATGAGGGCACAGCAGCGAGGACCTCAACGGAACATCTGGACCCTAACTTCGTTCCCCCGCAGCAGGAGCACTCTCAAGCGTATGAAGAATCGGACCCCGAAATTGATGCTGGGGAGGGCACGGTTACGAAGACCTCTGCCGAAAAGAGGGCCTCTATCGTACAGCAAGTTCCCAGTAGATATTTGAAGAGGACGACAATCAACATCCGGGAAGCTGGAGGGGAAGAATCAGAAGCTCCGGTGCGCCGAGGGATTGTTGAGGCTGGTGGTGGTGAAAAGGGGAAGAGGCCCATAACGGTCGGGTAGAACCTAGAAGAGGAAGTCTCTGACGAAGAGGGGGGTACCGATGAGGACACCCAGGTCGTGTCGGCAGGGGATAAACGAGTTGGGCAAGGGTCTGCCGAAGGGGGAAAGCAAAAGAAGAGAAAAGTGAGTATCTCCCAAGGAGCCGGGGTGAAGAGAAAGTCGGCGGAAGGGGGTAAAGAGACTACGAAGAAGAAACGGCAAGGTGCTACCGGAAAGGGACCGAAGAAAGCCAGGAAGGATAAGGATCAGGTGGAGGAAGAGGAGGAGGGTGGTTTAAATGATCGAATTATCGATTTGTACACAAGTTATTTTCTGGAGTGGAAAATAGGTGTGAAAAAAAATGTAACTCCTTTTGTAAACCCAGATAGGGTGATTCCATTGCCGGCGTGGGAAGAGTCGTACAATCATCGTTCCATGGATGACACCCACATTGAGTTTATCTTGAAGGCTATGCTAAATTCCTACTCGAAGCCCAACCACACCTACGAAAAGCCAGTCGTGAAATTGACAACAATCAGAGAGCCACCTAAGGAAGGGGAAAAGGTTGTCCGTATTACACCAGACAAATTCAACGAGGACAACCCAAATGAGCACTGGTATTATGTCGTGAGCGGGCAACACAACATGAAGGCCGCTTTGTTGCCGAGGGACCATGATATTTGGAACAAGCACTCGTTCTTTGAGTGGTCGTTCAAACCGTTGTACTTTTCGGACGACAACTTCGACGGTTACTCACAGATCTATGTAATCAACAACAGGAAGGACAAGGCTGCCCCTCCTAGGTCCCAGCTGCTATTTATGATCGACATGCCACAGATTTGGGTAAATCTGAAATGTCCTCGTCCAGTGGCTGGGAATGTTAAGTTCAAGAAGGACTTCGTCGCCAATTATAAAAAATTTCAAAAATTGGCGTTGAGAAAGACGCCATACCACAACCTCTAGGGCATTGTTCATAGCAGTACCAAAGAAGATAAAAAGCTATGGCAAGAGAAATTGAGGTATTTTTTGCCTCTCGTCATGAGCGATGACGAGACGTACGAACTAGGTATGAAGTTCTATGAAGAGTGGACGAAGGGTCAACTTCTCGCTCCAGAAGGCGCTCTGTGGACTAAGAGGCCTCCTACGACGGACCCGAAAGCCACTCAGGAGGGTCAATCTTTTGCAGAGGACAGCAGCGGCCAGAAGAGAGTCGTGTACAATGTTCGGGTTACTGATCCAGAGCAACGCAAAGGAAGGAAGCGGAGGAAATAGGAGGAGCGTGACTTTTTCGTTCAAGTCAATGAACCCGACGTGCATTGCTGGAAAGAAATGGGGGATTTCACAGATCTGGAAAAACAACGGATTTTGAGGGGTGTGCTGGACCTTGAGATTGTGTGGGTGCAGCAAGGGAGCAAGAAACTAGTTGAGCACGGGAAAATGGAGGTGAAAGACGCCTGCAAAATCGTAAAGCAGGACCGAATGCTGCTTCGTTTGTGGCATATAATTGAGTTCCAACACCAAGGGCGGACCAACGATGAGTGGAACGCTGATTTCTTCCGGACGGGAGAGCAACTATTGACGCGGCATGCAGGAGATTTGTTACCGATCACTCATACCTGAAGGCCTGCCCCCAATACCTCGGTTGTGCCTCATGTAAGGAGTTGAGAACAACTCTGAGTCTGGTTGAACACGAGAAGTTCCCTACCGAGTTGAAGCGGGTTGTGTTGTTCGTGCTCAAAGGCGAACGCGGCAAAGAGGAGGATGGGCCTGTCAAACTGGACGATTGCACTATCATCAGGTGGAGGGACACCAAAGTCGTCACAACACTCGCACCTTTCACCTTCGATGCTTTCACAGCGTTTCTTGTGAAGGACGACGTGTGGAGAGTTGTGAGGCAGCTCCGATGCCACACGTGCATCATCGACCTTTGTGATCCTTTCGACCAAGCACGGTGAAATGAGGAGGCCTTCACGGCGTTGGCGGGGTTCCTGGAGACTTTATGTCCTGGATTTTGGACAGTGGTCGCTTTTGGTTCCGAGGATTTGGGACCTCTCTTTTATGGGTCTACTACATTGTCTTCCTGTGGTGAGTGGAAGCGCAGGAAAATGGGTTCAGAGAGGCCAAGGTCGAAAGACTTACCAGATCGGCAACAACACATGGGCCGAGGAGGACAGGATGTATGTTCTCTTCCACAAGGACGACCTAAAGCTCAATACTCAACCGGTTTATGAGGGGGGGTTGCGAGATGACGACGCTGCCGCCTTGGGAAAGAAGCAGAAGTGCACACCATCCGATATCGCTGAAACTTAGTTCACACCCACGACGTTCCATTCAGCAGGTGTCCTCCACCAGAAGGGGGTGGTGTATAAGGAAATGGAGCGCAACCCTAGTATGTTGTGCAGCCTCATGGAGTTCTTTTGCCCGCCCGAGAACGCAGTTATGTTCCTTGGGAAGGCGCATGCCCAAGTTGTGTGGAAACTCCTCAGGAGTGGGCGCCATGTAGTGGCCGTGGAGGGAGACACAGAACTCCTCAGCTTTCTGAAGACGTATGTCATGCACGAGATCAATAGTGGAGTTCACAACTGCGAACTGCACATCGGGCAAAACTCGATGGACCATGATCCCAACAGGAACTTCTCATTCAAGCTCTCCTCTGAAAAATGGGCAAAGCTTTACAAGTTCCTCTTCCAGGACACACATCCCACATACCGAACCGAGGACGACTACAAACTACGTCGACAAGTCTCGATCAGAACATTGGACGGCTACCATGGTGGGTCAAGGGAGGCGGCGACCAACTTCATCGACAAACTGGAGGAGTGTTATTTTGACCAAGGCAACACTGAAGTCACTCTCAATATTTTCAGGGCACACTTCAATGACGAGGAGGACTTCAACCCTAACGACGATGAAGAGGTCAACGAAGGTAATGCGGAGTTCGATTTAGAGGGAACATACCACAAGCATGCTGTCGGTGTAGCATCCTCGTCAACGCCTGCAAGTTCCCAGATTCCCGTGGGTTCTCCTGTCGGTACTCCATTCGCCGCGCCAATCGCCACGCCAGCGTCCGGTTCTTCGAAAGGATTTTTGTCATCGAGGAGAAACAAGCCTCTCAGCCCCACCATCAGGCCCGGACTTCCAATTCCGCTGTCCGCGCTGTCAGGTCTTCAACCAGGCGAAGTATATCACTTCGGCAAAGACCACAAGAGCACCAGCGAGGCTGAATGGGGTCACCACATATTGTGGCATCCTGATCATTTCCAACCGGCCGTTCTGGATGGTACATGGGGCATGTCAATGAATTATGACAGCGTGTGGGAAGTTGATCAACGAATGTCAAAGGAAGAGTTCTTACAAGTTGCGCATGAGGAGGTGGTAAGGCGCATTGCGGAGATTAACGCACTAGAACCGGAGGATCGGGTGGTCGTATGGCATGGACAGTCCATATTTGAGATTTTACGGGATCACAATTTGTTCAAGCTCCTTGCTGAATTTTACGGACGCGAGACGAGCCCGGGTTCCGGAGTCCAAATAGAGTGGGTAATTTCGTCGGGAGGGGGTGGAACCGGCGGTGGTAGAGGGGGTGGAAGCGGCGGTGGTAGAGGGGGTGGAACCGGCAGTGGCGGAGGGGGTGGAACTGGTAGTGGTGGCAGAGCTAACGAGGGCATGGGAGGTGGAGAAGGAGCGGGGGGCCACGACAGAAGATCGGGGGGCCACGACGGTACAGGTGCAGGAACAATCCCGCCTGGAATGGGTGCCTGTCTAACAGTAGAAGGGGCTACCTCACAGACCAGCACGGACTCTCGACTTGCTGAACCCACCGGTGCCCAGTTGTTCAGTGGAGGATGTATCCGCCCCACAATCGAAGCCGAAGTTTTTGCATGTTCCAAACTGCTCGGTGTCGGGTCTGTCCCATGTACAGTTTCAGTGGGATCCAATTTCGCCTCAGATTTGGAAGGGGAAGTTGGATCCATAAAGTTTGTGGAGTCCGAACCGATGTCGGACGTCGACGTAGGGTGCGTTTCCATCGGCCGCGAGGGACTCTTGGAGAGAGGATCTATCTGACCCACAACGGATTATGCAGCAGACATATCGTTAGTGAGCTCTTTCGCCAGCATCCCTCGAGTGAAGAGCCTTTCTGCCAGTGGAGGATCTATCCTCCCCACAACAAGTCAAGCTGGAGAGACCCAAGTAGGAAGCCTTCCCCCGAGTGTCTCGAGAAGCCAGGACCTTTCCGCCAGTGGAGGATCTATCCTCCACACGCCAAGTCAACCTCGGCAAACGCAAGCAGGAAGCCTGCCTGCACGTGTCCCGGGAGTCCAGAGCCTGCCACCAATAGGAAGCCTGCCCTCCAGTGTCCCGGGAGTCCAGTGCCTTTCGGCCTGTGGCGGATCTATCCTCCCCACAACAAGTCGGGTTGGGGAGGCGCAAGAAGGGAAACTTCCCAAGAGTGTCCAGACAGTGCACAACCTTCTCGCTGGCGTCCAGGCAAAAAGTCAGGCTACCAAAACGGTCGTAGGAAGTCAGGTTGGGGAAAAGTCAGTAGGAAGCCCTCATGAAGGCGTCCCTTGAGTGCAATCTCTTTCCGTCAGTGGCGGATCTATCCTCTCCACAACGAAGGACCAACAAAGCAAGTCCAATGGCTCCGAATCAACAGATTTTTCAGAGGAAAAGGACGTCGTAGATGAGGCTGTGGAAATGTAGGCGACTCCTCCTCCTGACGTGAGACGCGGTGGTACAGAGGACGACTTTCTCTCTCGGCTGTATTCGGGAATCGACAGAAGACCGCTTTCGACTGTCAATTTCATTCGTGGAGACGCAACCCATGCACTTGACATTCAACCCTCACAAGTCCCTGCAGCTACACTCGTCTCAGGTCCGTGCGTGGAGGAGAGAGACGTCACCATGTCAGAACAGGAAGAGGAAGTTGTTCGTCGTCCGCTGGGCGATGACATCACCCGTAAACCTTTTCGTGACGACGTAGACCTTGCTGCCACCGTTGTGGTGGATTCCAGTCCAAGCAAGACTGGGGTTAGTGGGACACCTCTGGTGGAACTGTCTCTCGATGAGGATGTCGAAAAACAGTGCGCCGACTCTCTTAGTCTCACTGTTGAAGAGGTCGTTTGAACCGTCAACGCTGACGTCGAGGATTTGTCCATGTTTCTAGCCCGTCTGGACCATGTTGTTGCATCGGGGAAGATCAAACGAGAAGGGGTAGTGTTGGGTCTGAAAGCCAGCTGCGTACAGGAGGAGGTGTTACGAGTTTAAGATGACAACAAGGACGATGCTGGTGGACATGCTTGAGAAGAAGCTGTGACCGGTAAGTAGTGACTTTCATTGCTTAACTTGGGGTCTCTCTAGTGCTGAACATCTGGAGTGTTCTTTCACATGTAGATAGCGGTTAGGGATATGTGGAACATGAGGGTAATTGCTCGTTGCCCCTTCGTTTGCGAAGCGCGGCCATACGTTGTATTCGTAATTATGTTTCTTCATCTGTTGTACAGGTCGGTTGTCTCCTTCGTGTGTTGTACGGAGAAAGTCGAAGGACTATCTCATGAAGACGAGAGTGTCGCAATTGTCCCCAAGAGATATGAAAATTGTAAAAGCGGTTGGTGTGAGTGTTGAAAGAGTTAAGAAGTTGCATATAAGAGTTTGCAAGAAGTTCACAGTTTCTCCAGTTTCTGAACCTGAGTCGTACTTTGAAAGAACGACGAGTGGAGGGGTTCATATTTACAATGTTTTTAGTACTAAAAGCAAAGAACTAGGCGGCTGGGACAGTTAGGGTATCATTCTTCTCATGGTCATGCGTGTTGCTTGGTTGGTCTGTGCAGCGGACATGAGCGCATCAAGCGTTGGAAGAAGTGAGGGAGAGTCGTCGAAGTTGTTAGACAACCTTGTACATTCTCGCCTATCTCCAACGATGATTGTGGCTTGCTTGCCAGTGGAGAACTTGGTTGTTAGGGTTCGAGACATGGATACCTTGTTGGATAGAGGCGGTGAGCTGAACGACGAGATCGTGAACTTTTACTTTGCCCTGCTCGTTAGGGACTGTCGTATATCTTCTTCGAAAGTGTACAACTTTGTTTCTTTCTTTTTCACGAAATTATTGCTTCAGGGTTATAAAGGGGTCACAAGATAGACGAAAGATGTCAATATTTTTGAATATGACGTGTTGCTCGTCCCTATTCACAAGGACAACGAACATTGGGTTCTTCTGACCGTAGATTTTAGAAAGAGAGTTATACAGTACGTTGACTCTTATTATATTGCAGTGTGGGACGCTTCATTTACTTCAACTGCGTATAGAGCAGTCCTGCAGTACCTGACTGAAGAGGCAATGATAAGGGCGTTGCCCCAAAGGTATGATAACCTGAGATTTGAAGTTCTCGTCAAAGGAGTGTCAAGGCACGTTGACGGATCCAGTTGTGGGGTTTTCATATCAACGTTTGCTTCCTTTTTGGCTAGAGGACTACGTCCGTCTTTTCGTTTCTCGAACATTCATATACCCGCTATCAGATGCGAGCTGGCGTCCATCATCTGTTCTATAGGATCGCATATGTGTTGTGACTAGTTGAGGATACGTATAGTTTTGCCCATAGTTCACCAACAGCCCGTGAGGTTGAACTTGTGTCATGTGTAATTACAATTTTTTTTCAAAATAGTTGTATTTTTTTTGCCATTTGGCTTTGTCGATAGTTCAGTGATTTCAATTATGTGGGTAGGATGTATCCGGTCCACACGCAGCCTATAACTTTTTCACTTGCAGTTTTCAATATGAGTTCCTAATGATTACACGCCTCCTTCAGGAACTTTGAACAATACATCTCTCTCTCTCTCTCTCTCTCTCTCTCTCTCTCTCTCTCTCTCTCTCTCTCTCTCTCTCTCTCTCTCTCTATCTATCTATCTATCT
>BFEA01000459.1:856006-870120 GCA_003427395.1 Chara braunii | reverse complement strand
CTTCCATCTCGGTCACCACCGTCCACCACTCGGTGATCGACGAGTTTCGCACTCAGTACCGCCACTGCCCCGACTATCGCGACATCCACGCGACCCTTCGGAGTGGCAAGACCGTCCCGAACTACTCTCTCGGGGACAACGGTCTTGTGTACTGGCACGGTTCACAGGGCACCAGAGAGCCCCGTATTTGCGTTCCCTCCACTGGACAACTACGTGTCCGAGCAGTAGCAGAGTTCCATGACCAGGCAGCTGCTGGTCATATGGGCTTCCACAAGACGTTGGCTCGTGTGAGCCGCCTGTACCTCTGGCCGAAGCGCAAGGACTTTGTGAAGGACTACGTCGCAGAGTGTCCCACCTGTCAGGAGGTGAATAGTGCGAACCACCTACCTTATGGTTTGCTCCAGCCTTTTCCTATCCCTGAGGGTCGTTGGCAGTCCATCTCGATGGACTTTATCGGTCCTCTTTGACCTCCGACCCCCCGCGGTCATGATGCTATCCTGGTCGTCGTCGACCGCTTCACGAAGCGTGCACGCTGTGTTGCGTGCCGCTATGCCATCAGTGCACGTGAGGTTGCCGACATCGTATTTGACCGAGTCGTGCGTGACCACGGCTTATCTCTGAGCATCATATCTGACCGTGACCCGCGCTTTACCAGTCGATTCTGGCGACGGCTCCACGAGGTGTACGGCACTCAGCTCCGCTTCTCCTCGTCTTACCATCCTCAGACTGATGGTCAGACCAAGATCACGAATAGGACTCTCGGGGATATTCTCCGAAAAATTGTTCGTGACGACCAGCAGTGGGATCTCCATCTTGCCCATGCGGAGATAGCCTACAACCACGCCGTCTCGCCAGCCACGGGGATGTCGCCTTACTATTGCGACCTCGACTATCACCCGCGTGTTCCCGCGGACTTCCTTCAACCGTCCCAGATGCACCCCGACATGAGTTGTCCCGCGCTGGATGATTGGGTTGCACACATGACGTCGATTATGAAGACCGCACATGAGCACATAGTCACTTCCCAGACTCGCATGGCAGCACGTGCGAACCGATCGAGGATGGATCACCCATTCAAGGTCGGTGATGATGTGCTTATCGACGCCCGCCACTTACAACTCGAAGCGGACACGCTTCGCAAGTTTCGGCGTCGCTTCTTTGGCCCCATGCCGCATCCTCCAGGCCGTCGGTTCTGATACGGCATCTAGCCCGGTCAGCTTTCGTGTAAAGCTGCCGGACTACCTATGCCAGGCTCGTGTGCATAATGTCTACCACGTCTCGTTACTGCGTCCTTACCGAAGACCGTCTGAGCGTTTCGCTGGACGACCATACGAGCGTCCTCCACCCATCATGGTGGACGGCCACGAGGAGTTCCTCGTTTCAGACATCAGTGGTCGCCGAGTCACCGACGACAACCCTCCCCACGTCRAGTATCTCGTACGTTGGAAGGGTTACCCTGATGAGGAGGCTACCTGGGAGCCCCTCGAGCACTTGCAGCACGCTCGCTTGTTGGTGTGTGCATATGACCGTGCTCGTCGTGCTGGGTTCACTGCTCCTCCTCAGCCCACTGACCCTCCTCCTTCTCCTCCGGCTGAGGAGACCGCTGAAGTTGAGCCTGCTCCATCTGAGGCAGACCTTCAGCAGCAGCCGGATGCTTCTGAGCGTCCACAGCGCACTCGTCGTCGTCCTGCTCGATACGACGATTGACTCTGACTTACCTTCCCACGTCTTTGACTTCTCAGTACTCCATCCACATCAGTTTTTCTAGTTCAGCTCGTCGACGTTGCGACTCTTCCTCGACGACATTCCGGACTTCTCATCGTGGACGTCATCGGCGGCTTCATGGACTTCATCACGATCAACTCTGCCTACTTCAGACGTTGCCACTCTCTTACCACTCTACTCTGTACAGTACCCTGCTTGTGTCGCATGATGGTCTCCCTTTAGCCGGGTTCCTCTAAGTTGGGCACTCCCTTGGTATACGCATAGGCATCCGGACCATAGCGTTGCCCTGGCTTCCCATCTTACGGATCTAGCTCCGAATTCCCTCACTTTAGGAGTCATTTGCATGATTCCCTTACCCATCATCTTTCTACCCTTCGCCGGCCCTCACGCCCTAGTTAGGCAGCCCCGCATGCTTCATCTAGGTGCGCCCAGTATACCAGGCTCCCTTGTTCCCTTGCATGGTCGACCCTCCATAGCGGTCACCCCTTAGCCGAGCATTACCCGCCCTGATGGTCTAGCTGTTAGGGTCATTGGTTCTGTTCGCTCCCAGTTCCCTACCCTTATTGAGCCTGATGACATGTGTTTTCCCCTGTCAGTATGTCTGGATGCCCTTAGGAGTTTTCAACCCCTAGGCTGCATTCGCCACCCTCAGAGACCATCCCACCCTTTGGTGTGCGACACACTTCTCATGTGACATATGGTTGTCTTGTTGATTGCTTTGTTGCTCTCAGACTGAGGCTACTGCCTCCGACATTCTAGGATTTAGTTGTTATGCTTTTGCTGTTCTTAGGACTTRTACACYAGTCAKTTRTTACCAGACTGAGGCTAGTGCCTCCAACATTCTAGGATCTAGTTGTCACTACTTTTTGCTTTCCTAGGACATGTATGTTAGTTAGTTGCTCCTACTTTCACTTAGGCTGTTAGCTGTGACATTGCTGTTTTGTGACATTTTATATCCTAGGTTGCATCGCATGGACGCAGCATGGAGCTTGCTCCGCATCCTAGACTACTCAGGTTTTCTTTTCTTTGGTAGAGTTTCGCTTCTTGGCGGAAGCATGTTTGTATCTAGGCGAGATCCATCACAGGCCGAGGATCGTGTAGCGGACCTCGGGATGGCCTGTGAGACCAGCCCCTTGGCCTGTTCTCACAGGCCTATGTTATATTTGGGGTAGGCCAGTCCAGGCCGGTACCTCTGTCGGTACCAGCCAGTCCAGGCCAGTCCCGTTAGTCCGCTGGGGTATACCCCAGCCATTGTCTGTTTTCATTCTCATTCCTCACTTGCACATTTTGGAGTACGTGCGTTGGAGTCTTGCGTGGGGAGCTGCGTTGTGCCATCTTGCTCCCCCTTCTTCCTCCATCTCCATCTCTGTCACTAGCGGAGCACCACACCTGGTGGGTCCGCTACAGAGGATAATAATCCAGCTATGGTTTATAAAGAGCACTGCACCGACAAACAGTGAGGACCTGAAAACGGACCAGTATAGTGATTCAAACAGGATGCGGATAAGAGATGGGCAGGTCCAACATGGGGATTCCATCCTCACCGCGAGTCACGCAACCCCGCTTCCGGTGATTTTGCAAACGGTAAAGCGGGTATCCGAGTGATGGAGAAAACGTGGAAAGATGCTATGAACGAATGGGGAACACAAACTGAAGAGAAGTTGCAATTGAGGACTGAGAGACTGCAATACTGGATGAACTGTCAAGCTGAGATCGACAACATTAAGACGGAAGAGACAGGGATAGTACCTCTATCCTACTCGTTTTGGTCATCATCCAGGTTGAACGAACCAAATGAGTCCGCTGTCGGCGCGAATACCCTTACAAGGGTATCCGCCCTGGGTTTTGCAAATGACAGAAAATAAGCCAAGTCTAAAGTTTCGAGTGTGCTGCGCAAGATACGGCGATGACTGAGGGTTAGGTTGACTAAATATTTGGACGGGTTAGAGAGTGTGTAGGTGCGCATTGTTTGAGGGGCGCGCGATTTTTCTTTTTTGATTGCGATAGAAGGCGTGGCATGGATTCCGGCCAGCGTACTTCATTATAACAGTTGTTTGTCTTGACTAAACTAACTAGCCTATGGGCGTTTTTTCTCTGGCCCCGTGTGCCATGTCTTATCTCTTTACTTAGAAGACTGAGTCTGCTTATTTTAGGCTTGGGCTTAGCCCTATTGACACGATGGAGGTTTTGAGATCGAGGCCAGCAGATGTCGATGCAGCGGCAGTGGGGTGGTGTGAGGTGAAGCTGAGGGGTTGAGGGCCCGGTGGGGCTATCCCCCTTGGTTTTGGTGAAGAATACGGTGGCGGGCCCGGCCCACGGGGCGAGTGCCGGGCTGGTAGCCCCGACGGGGCCTTGATACTTTTTTTTTCTTTTTTTTTCTTTCTGTTTTCCCGTTTTTTTCTTCTGTTATATATGTGGGTAGGTACATCCATAAACTGTTGAGCTATGGGCCTGTGATGGACTCAGGAGGGCAGCGTGACCTTTCTGAGGTGTCGTGGGGCACTGCCCTGCGCAGGGCCTTTGGGATGTCCTTTAGAATCGGCACGATACGGAGAGGATCTGCACGATCAGCGTTGCAGGGGTGCCCCGTGCGAAACCCGGGGGTGAACCCGGACGTGAGACGGGCCAGGTGAGCCCGCAAAAAGGAGATAGATAAGATTTGCATGGTCCCTGCGCAAGGGTGATATGCGTAGACTATGGAAGGGGGAGGCGGGCCCGAGCACTTGCTGTTATTAAGGTTATAGCACGTGACAGGCGCACCTACCATGGACCCGGCCTCGAAAGGAGGCCTGATCCGTGCAAAAGCAGTAAGACGGGCTGGCATTGCCGGCGGCGCGAATTTTGAGGAACTGCGGGGCGCGGGCTGCAGCTGCAGTCCTTCGGGACATCTGTTAAAATTGGAACGATACAGAGAAGATTAGCATGGCCCCTGCGCAAGGATGAAACGCATAAATTAAGGGCAGCTCACTTTTCCCCGACTGTTTGACTTGCCTCTGCGAGCTGATTTTTGCGACGGCCGTAGTGTGCTAGTTCGGCTGACTCTACCGAGGGGCGGTGAGCCGGGCACAACGAAGGGGAGCAGAGCGCAACGCTGATTTTGGACGGCAGGCTCGAACGAAGTGAAGGAGGACGGAGGAGTGAGGAGTAGAGGGAAGCGAGGAAGTTGGACAGCGGGGAGACTACGGAGATGAAGGATGCAGGAGTGAAGTGACGAAACGTGGGATAGGTGAAAAAGGGGGGTGGAATGTACCTGGGCGACCCAGCGGGCCAGATACATTCAGAATTGGAGGGGGGAAATGGTGGAACGAACTTGGACACGGGCGTGCATCAGGTGCAGTCGGAGATGGAGCCGAGTATGCAGACGGTAGGTGGGAACTAAAAATGTGTGCCCCGCTCGTTTCTTGATGAAATCGAGAAGGGAAAAGGGCCAAATCTGGGGTTTAGTGTAGGGCGAGGTTAATCCTGGTGTCGGTTTGAGCAGCAGATTAGTAAAGATAGATGGTGGAGAAGAAAGAGGGTGCGCAGGCTATGGCGGGAGGAGGAAGGGCCAAGAGTGAAAGATTGAGATTTCACTCGATCCTGGATAGAATCGAGTGGGAGAAGATGATAGAGTAACGTTTTCGGGCCAGGCGAAATCAGTGGTACCATTAGTTTGAGCTATAGATGAGTAAGGTAAGAGTTAGGGAGGAAAAGACGTGCGTGAAGGAGTCGAGGAGAGGGATTCATAGGGATAAAAGTGGATATCTCTCCCATTTCTACACGGATTTTAATGAAATAAGATGGGAAAAGGAGGTTTTAGATTGTTTTGAATAGATTGGCCGCGCCAGATTTCGGATCTGAGCGGCAGTTTTTCTGATAGAGGGCTCGAGGGCTGCGCCTGGAGGAAGTAACAGTGAAGAACGGAGTATATCTGGTCGTATTTCCTCGGAACATTCATTTGGTTTGGCTAGCCCCATCGATGAAGTAGCGAGAAGCCGGCCGCACTGTGTACACACACACCTATATATATATATATATATATAGGTATATAGAGAGAGAGAGAGAGAGAGAGAGAGAGAGAGAGAGAGAGAGAGAGAGAGGTTGGAAAAGGGGGAGGAGGTGGCCTCCCTGCCCGCCTACATTTGGCTGTGTAGTAGTGCGAAGAGGGCCGAGTAGAAGGCCAGGTACGTCCATAACACACCGGGGGGGAGGAAGGGAGGAGGTACGTACCTGACAAGCGGAAAGAACAGGGCGACTTCTACAGCGTGCTTCTGGCCCGATCTCAGCGAGAGATCCATCCCCAAGCCGGGAGGGGGCAGCATCTAACGTGCCGTTACACGGAGGATGCACCTGGCTCGGTTTTACCGGCAAGTTTATCTGAATGTTGCCTAGTCGTTGAATGGGGGAGCTGCAGGAAAGCCGTGGGTGGCATTTGAGTGCTTTTTGCTGAATCAAGGTGCTGGTCTTGTTGGGCTTCCGGTATACCTTGCTGAGCACGGGGCGCTGCTGCGGTGGCTATACGCACCATGCTTTGAGCCTGAGATCCTTGCTACGTGAAACTCTGTGCATTGTTAAGTGTTGCTGTGTCTCACTGCACCCTGCTGATGCAAGCTATGGGGGTGATGTGCTGCCCGCCCTGTTAAACTGGGTAGTAAAGGGCAGTCTGCGGGTTTCAACTGCGACGTGAGTTGACTGTGCTGCTTTGCGTTGTGTTGATGCGCGGGCTGCCTCGTCTGCACCCTGCCACTGCCTGGCCTGCTTGCTGCGCATGTGGTTCCCTGCAAGTTGTTTTGTTCGTCGTACGCTGTGGTCACACTGCTGGTGTTGCCCTCTGTCTAGCTGCCTTGCTGCCTTGTCGCCCATCAGTTGGTTAGATGCCCTGTTGCTGGCTCCGTTGTGGAGGCTAATTTTGTTATTGGAATAGTCCTCTGTCGCCGTTGTGCCCAGTTCTACTACTGCAATGTGCAGTACTGCTGAGTTCGGGTGCCATTTGCTAAAGCACTGTGTTTGTTGTACAACGTTGTCCTGTTGAACACATTGTGCCCTGCTAACCGGAGCGGCTGCTGTGTACATTGCCTTGCTAGGTCATCTCACTATGGGAACTGTGTATCCGCGCGGCTACTGCTGGGCTCCTGTGGCCTGGCTATACTGCTGTACCCTGCAGCTACTAGCCGGCGTGTAGGGCCGAGGGCTGTTTGACAGAAGAGTGAACGCTGCAAAGCTTACAGGAGCCTGGCTGCGCTGTCAGTTAGTGGGAGACGTCGGTAAGTGGCCAAGTTCTATGAGAAGGGGTCACTACTACAGGTTGGGAGATCGTCAGAAGGGTCTGTTTCGACAACTGCCTTTGTTTTAACCAAGTGGTTGCGCGTCTTGGCCACCATTGTGGGGCCCTCAGGAGCATCAAGGTTACGAGGCCCTCTCCAATGATTTTGAGAGCACCCTTCTGGTATCTGAGAGCCTCGAAACCTTATCTTTCTACCTTTCTCACTCTAAGTCTGGTCTTGTTCTGAGGGGAAGGTGGCAGGCGGGATTGCAACCCGTAGGACCGCATCAAGACTCTATGGGGAGTCCACCCACCGATTGTGAGAGCTCTGCTGGGACTCAGGAGGAGTCCTGGAGGTAGGGACCTGAAAGGTAAACCATTGCTTTCCCTCTATACACCCAAGCTATAACCCCTATTTGTAGTTCCCATTGCATCTCTGGCTGAATATATGGTGTGCAACCTTATCTTATTTTGGTTTGACTTTCAGGAGACTAAACCAGACTAAGTAAAGGATTGCTTGTTGAAGCTCAGTTGCAACTTTATTGATTGTATGAATTCAGACTATTGAAAGAAACTGCATATGGGGAAAGGCACGATGGAGCTATGTTTTGCTTGATGGTTGATTGGGTCATTAAGGCTGGGAGGTCCTCATAAGTTTGGGGAGACCCAGTGCTTTGTTTACTTTGGGTTGCATGGAGCTGCAAACCCTTCTATAAGCTTAGGGGGTCTGATTGCTCTGGAGGCTGGGATGTCCCCATAAGTTTAGGGAGACCCAGTGCATGGCTTGCATGGAGGGTCAGACTGTTCTGTAGGTTCAGGTGGCTTGACTGCTCTGACCTGTGAGGGGTTTGATTGCGCTTGATTTCCAGGGACTCAGGGCGCTCAATAAGTTTTGGTGCCTTAAGTTGCCTTGTTTTCTTTGGGTTTTTCAGAGTTTCTTTTGTTTTTGAACGAGGGGGCAAAGCTGTTCAGTAAGTTCAGGTGGCTCAGTCCCTTCCTGGCTTTGTTTTGAGAAAGTAATCTTGGCAAACAGGCAGATCCTTCTGTATGTTCAGGGGGTTTAACTCAATGTCACATACATGATGGTTCAAAGAAAAGAACCTGGCAGAGCGCTAGACCCTTCTGTAAGTTCAGGGGGTCCGGCTCAAAGCCTCGCACATGCTGGAACCCAATGGTTATAACTTGGCTATACTTTACTACTATTCTATCTAAGAACGAGCTAATCAGACTGTTCTATAAGTTTAGGTGGTCTGACTATAGCCGTATCACAACTTGAAGAGAGTATAACTAAGAATAAAATTGGTGGTAAACTGGGGCAGACTAAGCTTAAGTTAGTTCAGTCATATGCAGCCTTAGAAGACAAGGTGAAGATAAGTATATACAATTTGGATACTTTAAACAGTTCAGGGCGACTAGAGTGGTCTAGTCATGTGCCCAAAGAAGAGAAAAGTAGTTGTGCCCTTTGTTTGTGTATATTTTGCAAAGTCAGAACGCTCTATAAGTTTAGGTATTCTGACTCTAGGCCTGGCTAAGTTGGGCGCGCTCTGTAAGTTCAGGTGGCCTGACCTATGCCTTATGTAAGCTTATAAAGGGTTAAATCATTGAGAGATCATGAACTATTATTTGTTCGGGTTTACTTGGGTTGGTGAGAGTACTTACCGTTGTGGTCTAGCTTGCATGTGACCGAGTGAGGCTGCTACTTAGTTTGAGTTTCAGGTTGATAGGACCGAGTGAGGCTGCTACTTAGTTTGAGTTTCAGGTTGATAGGTAGTTGCTTTAGTTGCTCGCCACGTGTTAGAGCCATATGAGTTAGTGTCAATTCCAGTCGAATTTTGACTTGTCAAAAGTTCAGCTTTGTCTTTTTTATATCTGACTCAATTAAAATCAGGGAGTCTCCTTTTCTAAAGGGAGTGCTGCCAAATTTTTTGCTAAATTCAGGGAGTTAAACAAAATTGAACTTTGAGAAGCCAAAGTTACTTACAAATTCTGGACTTAGCCTTGTATAAATTTTGGAATAACAGTTTTCTAGAGGGAGTGCTGCCGAAATTTTTACAAAATTAAGGAGTTAGTTAAATTCTGTCTAAGTTGAACTCGAGCTTTCTTTTGAGTTCGTATCTGGCTTAGTATAAATCTGGGAAGGCTCTATTTCTAAAGGGAGTGCTGCCCAAATTTCTACTGTTTCAGGGAGTTAGAAAGAATTTGACTTTCCAGAGTTAAAAATTATTTCTGCTTTCATATCTGGACTTATATAAATTCTGGAAAGACACTTTTCCTACGGGAAGCGATGCCCAAATCTTCTTAGTTTAAAAGAGATAGATTGTGTTTTCAGAGATGGCAATTCTGGTGGTCCACTCTGAGGGAGGGAGTTTTGACCATGTTGCTTAGAGTTAGGCTTTGATATAGCTAACTAGGATGATTTGGATAAGATCGCGGTATGGAGATTGTCCTCCATGAGCTTATAAGTTCAGCCTGGGGCATTGACCTCTCATGTGTTACAAGCCCTCTTGATCGTTGATTCAAGGTCCAGATTAAATTGAATTTGATCCGTTGAGGATCATCATCTGTTATCACTGATAACAGGTCGGTCGCCGATTCGTCAGTTTGCGATTCAGCTCCAATCCACTCTTGCCACTCAACCTAAAGGCTTTAGCCCTGTGGTTTGAATTGTTTTATTGTGTTTTCACCCAGACTTTATTGAATGGTCATTTAACAAAAATACTGAGTATTTATTTTGAGAAGATGCACAAGAGTGGGGTTTGTACGACTAAAGCAAGTGGTATGAGCATAAAAAATGGTTGAAGTTGACCCCGTGTAGTGCATGAATTTTTTGGTTGAATCTTTGATGTGATTGCAGGTATGCTTGGTGATTCTGACTTGGAATTTGACTGCATGTGCTCACGTACATATATATATGGCTGAGAGGATTCTCACTGTGACTGTGAGAAATGATCATCCTATCTTAATAACCCTCTATACATATGTGCATATATATGTCTCGAGTATTTCGTGCGGTCTACTGGACCGCGCGTAAGGGTTAAACAGATTATGGGTTAAAGAGGAAAGGAGGATCCTCTTTTATCCTTTGTTTTTTAAAGATTTTTATAGTCGGACGTTGGTCCTGGGCGGGATTCAAGGTCCTTGTCCATGACATCCCAACCCCTAGACTCTTCAGGGAAGGAATCTGCCCCCGTGCAGAGCCTATTTGCCTTGCCTACCGAGACGCTCAAACCAAAGGTCGGAGGTCTCGCGGTGGCATCACGACTATTCCTTCAGTCGTGCAATATCGTGAGGGATTGGACCCTCACAACACTTCAAGTCTGACACTTGAGTGTCATAAGCGGTACTCGGATCCACGAGGGACCGCTTGATCATGGGCACTACACAGTACGCCATCATTGCGACTGCTTGCGTACGCTTGCATTGCGAGTCGATATGAGCTAGCGCTGTGTCCGCTCGGTTTAATACTAAGTCTCGCGCGGGACGCCTATCCGATTTCCGCATCAGAAAGTTATGGGTTGGCTACCGAGGGGCTAGGAGCGTTGTCGCGTTGTTTGTGTTGTGTCGTTTCGTATGTGTGTGTGTGTGTGTTTTATTTTTGTGTTCGTAAAGTGGTGTGCGCGTGGTGTGTGGGATGCGTCCTAGTCGACCGACGACGGGTCGCGCTTGGGACTTCAGCCCTCCAAGATGTCGGCTCGCGTGAGGGTCCGATAAAGGCGTATTACCTCGCGTACCCCCTATGCTACAGCGAACGAGAAACGCCCTCGGTTGGTCCACCTCTGCGACTGCAACTGATTAACTTTCGTGCTGTGGACTGGTAGCTCGGCGGGGATATGCCCACCGAAGGGAGGTGACAGCTCCTGTAAGGTGGAGGTAAGTCGTGCCTCGCGTAGGCCCTATCCTGTTGTAGGGGCTCGCGAGAGGTATGGTTGACGCACTCGGCCGGAGCGGCTTGCGGAAACTCCATATATATTTGCGACGAGGATTTAGGCCAACTCCTGCGTGACGCGACCAAGAGGGTCCCGCGCTGCTCTGGTGCGGTGCCGGACCGATGCGCTCGACACCGCGGTTCCGTATGTCATAGTACAACCGGTGAGAAAACCGTGCTTTGTCGGTCACAGGAAAGATGCACCAAAACTGGAATTCGACCCTTGCAAATTAGTCGAGATTGACGATTTCGTGGTTTTGCACACTCTCGATGACCACGTACAAGACGGGTGCTTATTCTGAATTGCACGTGTAATTAAGATGAAGAGTGTGCGTATTTTTGTACATTACTGGAGGTCGTGCGGTCGTGAACACGCAAAGCTTTACGAAGATGCATGGAATAAAACGTCGAGAGTTAAAACTGAGTCGGAACCCGGATGGCAAGACCTTAAAAGCATAGCATGGGCATGGAGCAGCGAGATACAATCTAAAATAGGGATGAAAATACGAAAACGGGATGCAGAGAAAGCACAGCAGTCCTTGGTAGCACCGGATTCACCTCTCGCTCATAAAATAAAAGCAAAGTCGGGATAGTGCTGCACGACCGGGTGATGTATTGCGATTAATGTTTGATCGGGGAGTTAGCAACGGAGAGTGCGTTATTTGTGCATTATAAGAACTAGCAGTTAGACTGGCACATCAGGCGGACCTGCCTGCCGGTGTGGTTGTACATTACATGCAGAGGATTTTAAGTAGGGTTACGGATCAGAGTTTATGTGTGACATTGACAGTTGTAAAAAATACTCGATACAAGAAAACGTGTTTTATGCTTGTTATTTTTGCAGTAATATTGTTTGAAAGTAGCTTGCCACGAGTGATGGAGTGGGCACATCGAGCGGAATATCAATGAAACAAAAGAGTGTGGAGTGTCAAGGCTCTTAGCGTCGATCCATGGTTTTGTCAAAAATTAACATCATTGAGCGGATTATCAATAAAACAAAAGAGTGTGGAGTGTCATGACACTTAGCGTCGATCCATGGTTATGTTCCGCTGCATGAACGGGGCATTGCGCCATGTGCCACGTAGAAGGATAAATTATGTGATGCACCATATCGATTGACACAGAGGAAGATTATGTACAATCTGGTCAGCTACCATAGACGAGATATTACACAAATCATTCTAAAATGTCTATATGTACATCATTGATGACGCTATCGCACGAAGGCATGGACCTTCTACATGCATGTGTATCATAATTTTTAGGAAGGTGAATATCGAAAAGCTCAAAGCTATGCAAACGATAATATTCGGATCATCTCTCCATGGTTTGTATGATTTCGCAGACAAACGTATGAAATGAGTCGTTGGATATCTTAGAGACCTAGAGGGGTGCGACGTTCTAGAAACACACGACCCCCCTCCCCTCTTTCGCAGGGGAGGGTTCCGGGGATCCACAACCCCCCCCACCCCCACCCCCTTGCCCCTCTTTAGCAGGTAGGGGATCCTACGTTCCATAAACGCCAGACCCCTATCTTTTGGCAGGTAGGGGCTCGTGCGTTCTATAAACGTCGGACCCCTATCTTTTGGCAGGGAGGGATTCCTACGTTATATAAACGTCGGACCCCTATCTCTTGGCAGGGACGGGGTCCGACGTTTCACAAACGTCAGACCCCCTTTTCGTAGAGATGGGGTCCAGCGTTCCTGAAACACCGGACCCCCCTCGCCCCTTTCCCTTATATACATGCTCGGGTCTTGCGTTTCAGAAACGCCTGACCCCTCTGTTCTAAGAGGATGGGTCTGGCGTTTCAGAAACGTTGCACCCCCTCCCTGCCAAAAGAGGTCTTGTGTTTCACAAACACCAGACCCCCTCCCCACCAAAATGGGGTCAGTCGTTTCCGAACGACTGACACCTTTCGACAAGGAGGGGGTCTGCCGTTTCTGAAAAGATGGACCCCCTACCTGCCAAAAGGGATCAAACGTTTATGAAATGACAACGACTGGCAAAGAGGGGTCCGACGCAAGGTCGGCGCCGAACCCCCCATTCCGAGGGGAGGGGGTGCGGCGTGCCGGGAACACTGGACCCCCTCCCTTCCAAATGGGGCCGCAGTTTCATAAACGACATACCCCTTCGGGCAGGGGGATCCGGCCTGTATGGAGCGTCGGGACCAATTACAACCACCCCCCTTCAATTTCATTGGGGGAAGGGGGGGTCCAACGTTCATTTGATGGTAGGAGGGGATCCATTGTTCGTTTACAGGGAAGTACCAGGCGGAGCTGCCGAACGTGCGTTGAACATGCTTTTTTAGTTTCGATATAGTATCCATGTATGCGGAACACCCATCGAGATACCATCCATGGCGTCTTCGGTTCAATCCCCGTTGTCCTCATAAGGGGAGTTGTCATTTGCCAACTTTATTTATGAGTGTCTACCCGTCCGTTTGTTTTGTTCATGTATGTGTAATGTGTAAGGTGCCTAATACCGTCGAGAATGTCAACAAGCATCAGTGGGAATCCCGAGAGGCACATGCACTTAACAAAACTGCTTCCTCCTTGTGTGAAATCAGTGCGGCATTATAGGGGTCCCACGTGGTTCCATGAAGCAACCAGAAAAGACGTTGAAAAGGACCCATGGATGACCGTCGTCCCGTACTTGAACCTGCATTTTGACAAATGGAACGATGGTACTTGGAACGCGATGGAGAGTGTCTACCGTTGGGCAAGTCATTACAAGTTTGCCAATATGTTAGAGTTCAGGAACCTCATTCCAGTGCCTGATGGTGTTCTCAAACCGATATTCCTTACCCGCGTGCATAAATCATTCCGCTTCATTAGCCGCTCTCTCAGTCGCCTCGACTGCCAGTACATCACTTCTTCGCCACAAACTTTGGGAAGTTCGCAGAGACAAGAGTTAGTGGACTGCGCTCGTCATTGTTCATTTTTGGAGCACTACCTGCTCTTTTGCCCAGGGATTTATCCACAAGATGTATCATATTGTTGTGTGCGCTTGACTTTTACCGGATGTGCTTTCGACAGAGTGCTATGTGTGGCTTTTTTCTTTTTTTCTACATGTATTACCCGAAAAAGTAAGGAGATATCGGTTCCCCTCCTCCTCTCCTTCAACCACCTGTGCCTCGCCCAACTATGAAGTCCGGGGCTCGGACTATAGGTAGCCCTATCATTCCTGAGCCTCAGACTTTATTGCCGAGCCTCAGAAAACCGA
>BFEA01000459.1:806349-821436 GCA_003427395.1 Chara braunii | reverse complement strand
GTGTAATTTTATGTGGATATATATAAAAAAGGTAATTTTAAATATGTTATATTAACTTATATATATATTAATATATATATGTATGTATACACATATATCTTATATGTGTAATTATATATATATATTTTTTTGGGGGGGGGTTCTGGGTTTTCTGGGTATGTGTGTGTGTGTGTGTGTGTGTGTGTGTGTGTGTGTGTGTGTGTGTGTGTGTGTGTGTGTTTGTGTGCCAGGAGGGGAGGGAGGACCCCTCCCCCACCAATCAATCAATCAATCAATCAATCAATTAATCAATCAATCAATCAATCAATCAATCAATCAATCAACCAATCAATCAATCAATCAAAACAAACAATCAATCAATGATTTTTTTTTTCTTTTTTCGTTTAATTATCTAAGGCACTCAAGAAAAACACCCCCCCCCCCAAGAAAAAAAATTCTTATTTTTTTTTGTGCAGTCCTTTAGTGGACGTGGTGCGAAGGTCGAGCGCGCCGACCGATTTCCCGCGCGCGCCCCCGCTAGGCCGTGGCACGGCTGAGGCCGCAGGATCCGCGGCCGACGGAGCCACGTAGGACGCTGGACCCGATTTCCAATCCCTAAACCCTCCACCATCCCTTCGAGACATCAGTTCCATATAGTGTGTGTTTCCCATTAATTTTTTAGATAGTAGCCATTCCAGTTCGCACACTGGAGCTTCGATGTCCTGTGTCACCCTCCCTAGTATTCTAGTGCTCTTTCTTTCCGCTGGCCCAGCCCATTTGCAGCGCCCTTGTAGTTTGGGTGGATTCGCACCTGACTGTTGTTTTTATCCTCTGTAAGCCCTCCATCATCGCATCTGAGGACCGGTGTCGAAGGGCGAGGTGTCCCGACCCTTGACTGCAATTTCCTGCAAACCAGTCCATCCGCTTACTTATCCCTGTGTATCAATCCATTCGTTCACTTACTCTCGTAAGCTCGGCACCAGTCTGCAGGGTCGTGTGGTACTGACAGGCTCAGATACTAGGCTTTCAAGCGGTACCGCGTAGGTTCGGTACCCTGCCTTACAAGCGTGCCGCCCTATAACTAAAGTGATCGTCAGGGTTGTCTAGCGTGATGGAAAGGAGGTAGCACGGTCAACCGCGTGTTGGGCCTCGATGGTCATGATCTGGACTAAGTGCAAAAGTGGGATAGTGATGGTCGCTATTAAAAACCGGAAAGATCTAGCAGTGGTACATATCTTTCCTTTTTTGTATTTTATTATTTCTTTCTCTGCCTTTGGAGGGAAGACGTTTCATTTTTGAACTCCGATCGCAGCCAGGTGGTCTAGACTAACCCGACCCTTCGCTTATTACCCCGTGTCTGACCTGTTCAACTGAGCGCCGCGCGGTGGGACCCCAAAAGAGGGGTAACCCACGACCGCTTCGATAGGAAGCCTATCACCCCCGGGGGGGAGGTCATAGGGCCCCTCCTTACCATCAGATACGGGTACCCATTAGTAGTAGCTCGTAAGTGCCCTATGAAGGAAGTGAAGTGTCGGACGGTATTCCGTTATGGGACTCCGCACCAACAAATATGTCACTCAGAAACGAAGCGGCTGTGATGAACAGCAGAGAGTTCTGCTCATAATATAACCGTTGGGGTGTGATCCTTTATTTTCTTTCTCCTTTTAATTTTTGTTTTATCCTTTACTTTTTTCTAATATTTAATTATTAATGTTCAAAATTTAAATGTTGGCTGAATTAAATCCTTCATTCATAACACGGGGATCGAGGTAGGTAGAGGTCTTATAAAAGAGAGGGGAGTTGTGTTATTGACGACTCGGGTACAGACCGTACAGGCAGTCCCGTTGCACTGAGTACGGGTAAGCTGAAAAGAGAGGGACGGGCGACGAAGTGAGCATGTGATTTTGTCTGAGTGCGCATGCGCCGTGTACTCGGTTCTGGCTATTTTGGAACCGGTAGCCTAACACTGTACACAATTTTTTTTTTATGAAGGAGTGGCTATGGCCTGTAGCAATGACCTTTTTGACTATAGGCCGGGGCACTTGAGGTTCTACTGGAGTTGGGAGCCTATGTGCGAAGAGGGGGCTACATTGGAAGCCTGCCTAAGCTATAGTAAAAGTGATGGGCAGGCAAGATTAAAGATTAACGTCTATGGGGGAAAGGAGCAGGAAATGAGGGAAGAACGGCCATTTCGTCAAAATGGACATTTCTTATTTTTTGAACAAAATTGAAACCGAGTTTTTTGGCCGAAAACTCGTAAAAAATTGATGTTCCTGAGGGTCCAGCGTTTACAAACGCTGGATCCTCAGGTTCAACAAATTTTGACGAGTTTTCGGCCAAAAAACTCGGTTTCAATTTCGTTCAAAAAATAAAAGATGTCCATTTTGACGAAATTGCAGTTGAAGATGGAAAAGTTCAGGGGGTGGTCCCTGAAGCTCGTAACAGAGCCGAACGGAGATGCAAACGAGATGGAGTGACTACGGCATTGCGAGTCACCGTTGCTTACCATGAGGAAGAAACTTCCACGAGCACAACCGAGAGGGAGCAGCAGGAACTGGACCGAGACTCAGAGGCGGAGTCCGAAGCGAGCGACGCCCTGACCCAGTCCTGGCATGGGCTGAATAGTGAAGGAGGGAGCACCCACCAACTGAGTTGGTAGAGGATGGCGCAGAGGTCAGCTCGACCCAAAAAAAACACTGAAGACCGCGAGGCAGTTACGAGCCGAGAGAGAGAGAGAGAGAGAGAGAGAGAGAGAGAGAGAGAGAGAGAGAGAGAGGGTACCGGAGTGTGCTTGCGAGGTAGTGGCGCTCGGAGAGAGAGGTCAAAAAACGTTTTGAGGGCGCGTGTGTAAAACCACGATAGAGGCATATGTCTTACGATCACGGCGCTGCATGCGCGTGAATGACCTGCAGATGGCGGGTCACTGGGTGTCTTGAAGCCACGAAGCGGTGACAGATGGTAACATGAAGACACGATCCGAGGGTGTCATCGCCATCATCACATTCTCACCAGTTACTATGTGTCGTTCTTACTAAGGCTGCCTATTTGCAAGAACGGGGGTCGGTACAAGAATAAAGAGAGGGTTGAGGTATGAAGTTGTCAGTGTATGCGAGATATGTAGAGTCAGATCTATGTGACATGATGCATGTATACTGATTACCGTTGATGTCATCTACCTTGTGGAAAATTGAGATTACGGGGTGAACTCCTCAGGAAGTGAGACTCAACAGTTAAATGTCATCTTAGTCTGATCGTTGTACGGCGATCGTGATCGCCGAGCTGAGTGGAATGGCTACTGACTGTGAAAAGAGGGCATAGACGTGGGGCACGAGCGGTACAAAAAGAAGAGGAAGAAGTAGGGCTACTACGGAGCAAAAGGGAGCGTGATATTGTTCTTAGGAGATTGATAAGTGTGTAACTCCTGCGGGAAGACGAGCGCTCCCTACTTTGTTGATGTCACTTACAGTGAGTGAGGTTATACCGGAGAGGATCCATGGTGCATTTACCGATGAGAACTCAGACGAGCGTAAAGTCTTGAGAAAGGAGTACTCACGACGGTGTTGACGTCATCCGAGTTTTCTTCTTAATCTTCATTGCTTTTCACTCCGTGGCCTGATCTCTGTTTGTAGTAAAGCGAGAATGAGCAGGCGACTGTGTAAAGAGTCAGTGACGCGTAGTGACACGTGCATGAGTAGAGAGTCAGTCTTCTTGGGGAGTATACTTGCGAGACCGTGCGTTAGTGGTTGTTGACGTCATCACCCCCTGAGCGCGATCAACAGACTGTATTGAGACAAACTTGTATGGAAGACGTTGACCAGGCATAGCGGGACACGAGAGGGTGACAGTTAAAGGGGGGGTAGCAGATTAATTGAGCGGTCGATTGTTTCGTTGCCAAAAAGGAAAATGATTGTGGCGGGACTCTGGCGTGCTTTAAATGAGATAGTGATCGCTGATAAGATCTGGACTACTTTACTCTCCTTCACGAGACCCTCTAATTGTCCCCAAACTTTTTTGTCTATTCTTTTGTAGTTATCATACCAATGAAGTGGAAACGGGTAGTCATACTAATCAGGACCCGGTTGATCTTACAATGAGCTCTACGTACGAGGGCACCTATTAAGCCCTGGCGTTGTGGTACTCTTTACGACCGGGTACTAAAGGGATGTGATTTCAAAGTCAACTTTGGGTGAGAGTAATATTACCTCTCATATCTGGCGTGAATGGGCAAGGGGAAGGCAATTTTGCAAAAAAATGCATATCTGTTAGCTAATCTTCTATTTGATGGGGACTAGTGGGCTCCGCTCCACCTAAGCCTAGTTGGTGGTTTGACATCTATTGTTGCAACTTCTTACGAGCAAAAAGGGAAAGCGCAAATTAAAGAGGGTCTAATTATATATTTTTTTTTACACCTTTTCCTAAATGGCATAATGCTTAAGGGTGACTCAATGGTGAGGATTTATTGTTTGTGTGTGAACCTCTCATGAACTCTCCATATTATCGAGGGACCACTCACAAAAGATGAATATGAGCTGCCGCATAATACCCTGTGTTATATCTGAATGCCAATTGCTGCCAACAACTCTGTGTGGTTTGAAAGAAGACTGTCACAAGTTGCATCGGAGCTCATGACGTTTTGATTGAGTACAGGTAAGGGTTGTATTCAGAAAATTGACAATGAGTATGAATTTTCCCTGTACTTACATCGTTTGAACTTGCTCCGAACCCAGAGTCATCTCCTTCAGTCTGAGCCTAGTTCCGCATCTTGACTTGTCTTGACCAGCAAAACTCAGTATTCTGGTAAGCGGCATATTGTGAAAGTGCCCAAACAAAGAACGCTCTGAGCAGAGCTTAATACCGAGCAACATTGCCCAGCAACACCCCGAGGAGTGACTGAGTAAGGGCTACCCTACAACATGGGGATACAAATGAATGCTGACAGTCACACAAAACGGATCATGATGAGTCGTGACGGGTCGTAGGCTTACTGTGGACTTCAGACTGAATATGTCGGAGATAGTAAAAAGGGGCTTCTGCCAATACTACTCTAAGAAAGTGTCCCTCCTCCCATGAGCATCCATAACGACAGATGGCAAATTGCAGATTGAACTAACCTTTTACAACGGATCTTCTCAGAGACTAGAAGCTTTAAAAGACAACATAACGACAAATTTAAGGTTATCCGATGGAATCGTCTGTGGAGCGTTATGGGAGGGGACAGTCGATTGACACGATCGAACCAAGGCCGTACAACTGAGTCTTTTCTGCAATTGATTAAAACGGGGAGTTGTATTCATAAGTCATCCACCGTGAGCTTACCATACGATCTGACTGTGAAAAGGAGTCTGGCGTTGTTCTTGCTCAGAACGTAGGCCAACATCTGAACCAGTTCTGATCAGTTGAGTGCCGCATACCACCTGAAACAGTGCTTCATGTACGGAAATGCCCCTATTACTAAATGACCAGGGACTGTTTTGTTAGGACTTACTAACCCATGTCGCATGGTACTCTGACTGGGGACAGTAGGTTTTACCCTGCGTAAGACCCGAGCTAATGACATGACATGATACCCCCCACGTGTTTTATCAACTGGGTAGTCCCCTAGGTCGCTCAACTTGATACCGGGACAGGGATCATCATTTAGTGTGATTTCATGGTGATCATTGGTTGAATGAGACTGAGATTCGTTGTGCAATAAACTTTTGGTAGTTGTTTACTCCCTCTCGTGCATGTCTGTCTCATGCCAAAAGTGGGATCTTTAGTTTAAAAGGGAAGTTATGAGAGACTAGGAAGTCTTAGTAGCGAAGTGCGCTGTCAGCAGAAACAAGCAAAGAGGGTTGGGAGGCAGAAGCAGTTTAAGGCCAGGGGTCTAGCAAGCCAGTCCTGAGGGAATATGCAATAGGTAGAATTGAAGAGAGGAGATGTATTAGGTACGTATCTTACTTGGGGAATTGTAACGGCAACCTGCAGTGCGTGGGATCTTCCCTAGAAACGAATTGGTGAGTTATAGTAAAGATCCGAGCACCGTGACAAGTAGTAAGCATCAATCAGCAAATCAGGTCCCACCTCTGCATCCTATTGACAGTGGTTCGTAATCATCTTAAAGTACCTAATAGTTATTGAACATCTGAACCATCATCTGTGTTTCCCAACCAGAGCTCATCTCCACCCAATCATTCTCTTTGGTTTGACAGATCGGTGACAAACTGTCCTTTTCAGCAAAGGTGGTTAATTGGTGAGTGCCTTGCCAGAGGAGGCGACCGTCCTGCGTTAATCCCTACTCATCGGCTCACGAACCAACATTCGTCAATCAGTGTGCATATGAAAGGTCAGTAACATTTGAGTCAGTTCCGACAGTTATATCAACACGTGAGCACAATTCAATTTTTTCTCAGTGCAATAGGTCTTTGCAGGGAGATGGGAAGTGAGGACATACTAAGGGTGACTTGCACCCTGTACCGGAATAAAACGGTAGGCTGGGAAGAGACAATCGTCTAAGACATCCATTGTCACCTAAAACTCATGACGGAACAAGCCCTGAAATTAGTGAAAGATCAAAAACTCATAAAATATACCTTTTACTATTATGGGTCAGATGAGAATTTACACAACACTCTTTCAACCGTTGGGCCTGTTGACTACGCAAGAGGGATTGTCAATGACTCATAGTGAACGACCCTGACTACTCAATTGTAATTGACCCGCCAAAACTTGACATGACAAACAAGGAAGAATAAATATAACAACGTCGAGGCTGATCACATTTTGTCATTAAGAATCGGACTAGAGCCAAGACGTAATCAGACGAACTGTGTACTACTAGAATCCATACAATTAAGTAATTGACATTGCCGTTTCATCGTGAGAGTTGAGTAAATAAAAAATATCATCGAATCGTAGCAGCAATCATAATCTACATGAGTGAGGTTCAACCATTTTCTGTCAGTGAATCAGTCCTGACCAACCTCAACAGTATCTCCTCTAAGGATGCTTTCCAGTACAAATTCGTCAGTGCAAAGGGTTTCAGGCAAGAAGATTTGTCACTCTTGTTCGTCCTCACCAGTTTTGCACGTGGCACTATCCATGACTTGAAACTCTATGTAAAGAAGGGCAAGGAAACCCATGAGTACTTCGACTCAGTCTGGATTGGAGCGGTCAGGTACCTTGAAGAGAAAGAGAAAGAGCTTGATGAGAACGTAATAAATATGATCCGTAGCTTCGGACCAAAGCTCTACACAGATTACCCCAATCCTCTTGTTCCTTTTACTCTCACTGACGGTTCTTATTGGGGTGAACTAGTGGATTTGGCTAAAAGGTACATTTCCCCTGTAGTGATTGACTATGAGGCAGTGACTGAGCCCTCCGAGTTCCGACATCTTAGGCGGGGGATCTTCTCTCAACCATATCTACCTACCCTGTGGGAGAAATTTTGTGCCATGGTTGATTTTCGCATCGTGTGCCTTGGATGAAAGAGTTCAGAGCTAGCAGGCTTCAGGTGGCTCTACATCGAGAGACCACAGCCTCAGAGAGTACGGAGACGTGGTCGAAAGCACAAGAGACAGACAACAAAATGAGAAATTGAGTGTGCGGTTTTGAGGGATGAGTGAGGACTCTTGACTAGTGTTGGCCATGCTCTCTACATGTGTACTCTCTGAGATTATTATGACTTCTCATTCTTCCCTCATTTATCCTCGTCATTGCTCGGTTCAGTCAGTTTTGTTTTTTTTTGCATTGCCTTGCTTGATGTTCATGTTCTCTGATGATTCTGTCACAGTTCTCAAAATTAGAAAATTGGCAAGAATAATGCATGCATGACATACCATAATTCTATGATTATTATTCACATAATCTTTGCTGCTCCGAATCAAAATAAAAGATTCCTAAGACCGGGGACCCGCGAAGACCGCAATTGAAGGGTCTCGCTCGAAGCCGGACGCACACAACAAGAACGGATTTGCTTTAATTAAATTATTTTATTTATTGCAAACTGCATCCAAACCCCTGCGTGACAGCCTGTTGGCTTTCTGGTCGCCCGAAGAGGCCCGACTAAAAAAAGTGCGACACCGGGTCCAGTGGTTACTCTTTGTCAAACAACAACATTTTGCCGACAAACCGGTATGGCTGCTGCACACCCTTTCCTCCATATGTACCTGCAACCCCATTCTCCTGATCTGTTCCTTTCTCTTTTTTTTAAGTCCAGGGTAGGCACACATTGATGGACTGGAGTGGTCAGCCATGGTCGTCCTGAGGGAACGAGGGTACCTCACATCCCATCCTCACATCAATACACCTAGTGCACCCCCTATCTCTACTATCCTACCTCAGTGTGACCAGCACTCAGGACCAGTACCCTACTAGATGTGGTGGAGAGGACAGCCCCCCGTATCTGCGGTGCTTCTCAGAACCTGATGTTTTCCTAAAAAAATTCTCTATGACTGGGGAGGGGAGGAGAATTCTTCCCCCCTCTTCCCAACAAAAGAGAGTTTGGGGCTGATAGGGGGAGGGAGAACTAGTGTATAGACGTAAACATCCGGCGCCGGGTTCTGGGCGAAGAGGTTCCCCCCCTTATTTTTCCCCTTTTCGTTTCCCTGCTGAGTCAATCCTCTGGGTTTCCAGGGCAATAAATGCTGGCAGGAACCTCCCACAATTTTTTCTCTACTGTACTCCAATCTCAGTCTGTAAATGGTACGCTGGACCCGCTTTCCAGCAGGTGATGCTCCCCACCAATAGATGGAGCCTCTCCCCAGGTGCTAGTGGTGTCTGCTCTTATCAGCACCACTAACAATGGAGGGGGTGTTGTTTCCAAAAAAAAAAACAAAAAAAATGGTCTAGTATAGAGGGAAACTTGGTTCAGTTGGTACACCCATGAACTGATAAAAATGCGAACCTGAGTTCGAATCCAGATGATGGAACTTTGATGAGTAAACCTGGATATTTGTGAATTGCCCGGGGCCGGTCAGCTCAATGATGATATCTCAAGGCCGTCGCCCTTTCAAAAAAAAAAAAAAAAAAAAAAAAAAAAAAAAAAAAAAGAACTTGGACCGAACAGTAGTGACAGACACCAGGGCAAGTCATGACGCAGCCCCGGTGGATGCGGAGTCGAATGAGCCTCAACGCACGGGAACTTCGGACGCCGATCTGTACCTTATGCTCTCAGTGTACGTAATCTCAGACAGGACACATCCAGTGAATTCTTTTGGGGGGTAACTACGGCGCAGTCAGTTTGTAATAATTGCATTTCAAACTGCGTTTTAGCAGTTTTGTCAGGGCCCCAGTTTCAAATGCAGTTGAAACTCCGGCTGGCCTTTTTTAGCAGCTCAGTCAGGCAGATGGCCCCTTTTTTTTGTGTGTTTTTCTTTCCTTTTTTTCTTTTTTTTTCCATTTTTTTTTTCCCTTTTCTCTTTTTTCGTGCCCCCCTCCCCCTCCCCCCCTCAGGAGTGGCCGAGACATCTCGGTCGTGGCCCCGCCACACAACCAGATGCTTTTTTTCTTCTCTCGGGCGTGGCCTAGACATTTTGGCCATGGCCCCGCCACGCGACCGAAAAAAAAAGGAAAAAAGGGAAAAAAAACGGGCCACGTGCCTGACTGAACTGCTAAAAAAGGCCAGCCCGAGTTTCAACTGCATTTGAAACTTGGGCCCTGACTAAAAAAACTGCTAAAACGCAGTTAGAAATGCATTTACGAGCTGCTTTCGTGACTGCGCCGTAGTTTTCGCTTTTTTGTTTTTTTTTTGGGAACTTAATGCACAGAGCATCTTGCTTGCCAGGGTGAAAGGACCATCCACGTTAAACCATCAGTACACCCGGGCCTGGAGGCGCCCTACCGAACCCCCGGCGGCGCACTTGCTTCCTTTTTTGGCTGGTGCTACCCGCCATTTTTGTGGTCCGGTAGCCCTAGCCTCCGAAACTTTTGCACCAAGCTTTTCCGAACCCCCAGCGGCGCACTTTCTTCCTTTTTTGGCTGGCACCATTTTTGTGGTCCGGTAGCCCTAGCCGACGAGTGGCATTTTCAGCAACGCTGGGGCCGTGTATTGACGGTTTAAACAAGTCCTCATGTTTGAAGGCTCCATCTATTGGTGGGGAGCAGCACCTGCTGGAAATCGGGTCCAGCGTCCATGTACATCTTGAGGTACCAGAGGTCCAGTTCGTAATTGGTCTTGCCTAGCTTTGCCTTTGTAGAGAGTCGTGTGTTGTGGTTTATCCCATATGCACAATGTGGGTACGTGGATGAGTATTGTGCCGTGTGGTGAAAATAGTGTGGTGGGTGTGAGAACGATGAACGCCTTGTGTTGTGTGCTGTGTGCTGTGTGCTGTGTGCTGTGTGCTGTGGACAACGGTTAACGAGTAGCAAGTGTGTAGTGAGGTCGTAGTGAGTGTGTAGTGAGCATTAAGTGAGTAATAATGAGTATTAAGTGAATAGTGTGGATGAGTGGTCATTCCATCATGAGTGGTGTACTGCTCCATTTCATTGTCGTGTTGCACTGTCCTGTGTTGTGGTTGTGGCTGTGCTGTATTGTGTTGTACTGTCTGATGCTCTGCCCTACTGTACTCTCTTCCCCACTGATTCCCCATTCCTGCTAAATCCCCAGTGTCCCTTTTTTTTTTTTTTTTTTTTTTTTTGTCCTGTTGTCGGCCCGATTCCCGTTTTTTCTATTCGAATCCCCCCCAACAACAGGAACTCCCTTTTGTCTTCCCTTTTGTCTTCCCATTTCCTCCCCGTCCCCTGTTTTTCCGTACCCAGCTCTGATAAACCCTACACATCATTGAGAACTTGAAAGCTGGAAGGGCAGCAAAGGTGTAGACATGCGTTCAAAAGTGTTTGTGCAAATCAACCACAAGGAAAAGGAAAAGGAAGAAGACGTGGATTCTGAGAGTTTTAGAAAGAAAATACGTCTGAGGGCATACTCATCCTTCTTGGCTTCCGACTGTAGCAGTTGTGCACAACAAATACGTCTAGGTAAGTAAGTTGTCCTGTGAATGTCCTAAGAAGGGGAAGGCAAAAAAAAAAAAAAAGGCTGCTCATTGACAAGCTTTGCCTCATGGTGGTACCACTTCAGGGCTCATAATTGTAATAATGCCCTTAAAGCTGAAGTTACTGACATGGACAGACAAGAAGTCTTGAATCATGGCTATCATAATGTTCCACAGTGATGCAGTTCTTTAAAATTTCCCTTTTTCTCCCTTCCTTTTTTTCCCAAACGTTTGGACCATTTCTCTACTCATCATGGGTGTCATCTTTGTGCACTGGCCATGCTAATCTTCTGTATAGCATTCCAATTTTAACATATTATGACACTGTCCTGAGCGGTGGAGTGAAGTGGGTTTTCTTTTCCTGTTTTTTGCTTTTCTTTACTAAGTCTTGTAGTTTTCTATCTTCCCGTTCATTGAGAACTCGAAAAGTTGTAAGTGGATCAAAGTTATCTGGGCCCATGTTCAATTCCAGAGAAGCTGGAGCAGTGCCAACCTGCACATGGCTTCAGGCACTTGCGCTATATCTAACATGATGAGCTCCTCCGGAGCAGTTCTTTTCTATTTTCTATGTTTGGAGAGGGATTATTGGGTTCCATACGGCATGCAAGTGCCATTGGAGCTGAAAAAGGGCTTGGTATACTTCGCAATGTCCTCAGTTTTTTATTTTCTCGATGACCATTCATCTATCTGCTTAGAATCTGTCATGGAAAGCGATTTTCTTGTTTTTTTGAAAGGGGCCCAGGGGCTGTGACGCACTTTTTTTTGGGGGGTTGGGGGATGGGGGGGGGGGCTTGGTGGTAGTTCTGGGGTTTGGAGTATTTCTCAACTTGGTTAGACTGCGGTCCTCAGATGTTCAGACCGGATGGCAGGGATCCATGCAATAAATATACTCGAAACCGAAACTGAACCTCCCCAAGTGGGGCACGGCCCGGGGACCTTTTTTTTTGTTTTTTTTTGTTTTTTTGTTTTTTAAGGGCCTGGCTAATTCTTTGAAGCCCAAACAATTCAATTACCTGGCAAATCTGGACAGGACGGCCTTTCAGGCCCTTTTTATTGTCATTAGAGTATTACGTGGAACCCCGTAGCAGCCACATCCGTGCTCAAGCCTCCAACGCTGTCTCTTATACACATCTAGATGTGTATAAGAGACAGTCCGTGCTTAAGCCTTTAACGAGGGAACATGCGGGAGCTGCACCCACCAGCAGGTGCGATACCTGCTACAGCAGGTGGGCGATACCGGCCAGGGGTCAGCCGGTAGCATCAGGATCGAGCTTCTTCGATGGGCCAGTCACTGTGCCTCCCCTCCGGTCCCCTCCCCCTATGAACATCAGCAGTCTCTGCTCAATGCCACTCGGGGGGACCAACGGCATATCTCTAGGTGGCGGGCACCAAGCTTGCCCAGGAAGGTGCATGAGGCCAATGGGAATTGAACCCAAGACCTCCTGAATGCCACTTGCGTGCCTTACCAACTGAGATAGGGGCATTTACCTGACAGAGTGTGGACGGGAAAAAAAAAATGAAAAGAAGAAAGAAGGCGTGGTTACTGCTGCTGGTGTTTCCGGCGGGCGTCTTTCTCCCAGTGCTGATTTTGGCCACCCCTGACAATTCTCCCAGTGCTGATTTTGGCCACCCCTGACAATTGAAATCGGACCCGCCACCGCCCGCGATTCGCCTGGCACTGCAAGCTTTTCCCTGATGAGCTCTCTGAGAGTCTGTCGGGCATGTTTTCAATGGTTGGGAAGGCTCCCAACTGCACTCACTCTCTTTTCTTTCGTAGAAATTTCAGTTCAGGGGGCTCTCTGTCCCCTAATATCTTTGCAGTGGAATCTGAGGCTGTCTCTTTTCTGTCTCTTAAAGGGCCAGGGGCCAAGCCCCACCTACCCTGATTCTCCATTTCTGCCCGTCGATCTACGGAATAGATGGTCATACATGAATAATCCGGGTACTAAGTGCGACTTTCCCCCCCAGGTTACTACCCTGTCTTGATGTAAGTTCGGCACGTGGATCAGTCAATCCTTCCCAGTGGGAACTCATGTATTGCCGTAGGCACTGGGCCCGTAACAAAATGGACTTCCGTCCAAAACCAAGAAATTCCTGCCCAGTGCGAAGCAATCAATGCTCCCCTCTTCTTTTTTTCCAAATAGTACTACGAGGGGTTATCCACCTTTTTTCTCACTAAATTCCCTTCGAGGCGTGGTGTGTTTGGTCATTTCTTACACGTAGAACACGGCATCAGCACCACTTGCTCACGGATTCTCTGAGGGACATGGCTGCCATGTGCTAAGAGATGCTATCCCTAGAATAGATTGGAGGCTTGGTGAGCCCGACTACCAGCAGCCTATCTAATAGACTAATAGCCACGTGCCAAGGCAACCGCCAGGGGCATGCAAGTAATTTGGCACTTTCAGCCAGGGCAGGTCCTGGTCTTCGCTGTGAACAGTTGACAATCTCTGTCAGCATCTACCCACCCGTCACCCAAGAGACATGGCAAGCCTTGAACTGTCGAGCTGCCCTGTGCAACCTCAAGCCACATGTGGATGCCATAGGTCCAAGTGCATGAAACCACCAGTACTTCCCAAGAGTTCGGCCGTGCACACGGCCGGACTTGCTGGGATGAACCAGCTTGCCGCACATCATGATGGATAAAATCCATGCGACATGAGTCGTAGCAGTTGCTCAAGTGTGCACCACCGAACTCTTTGGAAACACTTCGTGCAGTAACCAGTGGTTGAAGTGCAGGCCCATCCAGAAGGGATTAGGACTTGAACTTGCAGCATCCAGCATGCCATTTCGTGGCCTTCGTGCAAAGCGTTCTGCCTCGCAGCACTCCCCAACGCTTGGCCATCCTGATCAGGTTGTAGATTGCTGGACCCAGTTCCGAGCTGCTGGGTCCAGCATGTGAAGCTCCTCACCAGCACATGGGGCCAGAAAACGTGAACCCCCAGTACTCCCAAAGCTCTAAGACTTTTTCCAGTCTGCAGCTGGCCACAGGGGTGGTACCAGACCTCAAAATAATAGCCCAGGCCAGGCCTCTCACGCACTTCCCGGCCTGAGTGGGCAGTAAGGACGGCAAATTTAAAATAATCAGAACTACCAAAGTGACCTCAAGAAAGAACTTACAACACCCCTTTCCCCACCCGAAAGAAACGAAGACAACAGAGAAGATCAAACAGACGAAAAAAGGAATGGAAGCAGGTGAAGCCTCACCCCTTGATCCTTCAGGATCAATGATCGAAAACAATATCCGTGGGTCAGTGAGGTTGAAAGCAGGACAGAGAGAGGGAATATGGCCATTCCTCGCGGGTTCAAACTGTCAGAGGGTCGTGAATGAAGGACGGCCATATGGAATGATGGCAGCATGAAGTCCCCGTCTCTGTTCATCTGAGAAAGGAAATGAGTCCCAGTCTCTGTTCATCTGAGAAAGGAAACGAGTCCCACTCTCTGTTCATCTGAGAAAGGGAGCGAGTCCCAGTCTCTGTTCATCTGAGAAAGGAAATGGTAAGACCAGGACTGCAGATGATCATCATTCCGTGTCATGAGTACGTGAGACAGCCCCAGTCGGGCACTCCATTTGCAGCTCGACTTATAGGATACCAGATTTTCTCCTGAATCTGTGCTTGCAGACTGATCGTAATCTACAATAATATCAGTAACTACGATCATGAATTACCTCTTTCCAGTCACCTGTGGTTATACCTCAAGACTGCCATCCTTTTTTTTTTTTTTTTTTTTTTTTTTTTTTTAATGGGAACAAAGCTCCAATCTATTCGTGGGGAGCAACACGTGCTGGGAACAGGGCCCAGCGTCCCATATAGAAAATTAGTAATAACATGGGATTTTGAAAAAATTGGAGAACCGGGGCCATTACCCGGCTTTGGCTAAGAGCTAGATAAAGAGATACAAACAAGCTAACGAAAATAGGCGAAAATTCAGGAACAGACTCAGACCTCCCTCCATCCTCATTACCTCACTCCGGCACGTCTTACTGCAGCAGAGCCACCATCTCTGCTGCTGCTGTACCCTATTACCATCCTACCAGCTAGCCCCCTCACTAGTAGGACGCTTGATATCCAACCTTCTTCTCCCACTCACCTAGGCCAAGTTTCAGGAAACGTCTCGAAAACCCCCATCCATCCTCTTT
>BFEA01000459.1:795109-805289 GCA_003427395.1 Chara braunii | reverse complement strand
ACGTCGAAGTTCCGCTTATCCCGGAGTTCCCAACTACCGAGCCCAATTCCCAGCGCGCTCGCTAAGGCGCGCGCAATTTCCCATGTATTTCCTGACTTTGCAAAAGGGAAAACAGAACTCAGCAGTCGAAAGCAAGAAATCAAAACGGGGTTTTTTCTGGGGTTGGTAGGATATAAGCAAAAGAAACGGTACGAAAGATAGCACGGGTTCGTGAAGTGGTTCGTCACATATGTTACGCGCAGGGGGTTCCAAAATTATGCGGTCTCCTGATTGCATATCACGGCGAAAAAGAAGAGGGGAGAACAGAGTGATGCATGAGGAACCAAACATATCAACAGAGTAGAAGGAAGTACAAGGAACGATAACTTAAGCCGCAGATGAGATGGCGACAACATCCGTGGCAAGATCTCTGCAGCCTTGTCATATGCAACCCTCTGCCTCATGGAGATCGTCCAGGTGATGCCATCATGGTCCACCCGATCTCCGTGTGCTCTGCACCCCTGCTCGTTGCAGTCCGTCGAATCAGCGCGTAGGTTGACGTCATCGTCGATGGCGTGATCTTCGCGAAGCTTAGTGATTCGGGCCGATGGGGGGGGGAGGGGGGTCAAGTGAATGGGATCTACCATCGCCTAGTTGGAATGGGCCAGTAGAGGCGGTACATGTCGGGGATCTCGCGGGGATGACGGGGAGGGAGTGGGGGTAGGAAGTGTTTCATCTCTTCCAGGGTCACCGGGAGCTCCTCGTATCGGATGATCCGGTGCAAACGGGGGAAATGATCGCCACTGCGGGGGAGGGAAGCGAGGTAATCGCGATAGAAGGAGGAGAGGGTGTGGAAAAACGCCGCTCAAAAGATCTCGAAGTGGCGACAGCCGGGGATTGTCCCCGTGGCGACGTAGTAGACCTCTACTACGTTGCTTCGCTCCCATGCAGCGCTAAACAGCAGGAGATGCCCGCAGAATGTGGGAGCAGCGGACCGAAGGGAGGCGTGGGGGTGGACAGTGGCGAGTAAACGGGTAGAGTAGAAGTCAGGAAAGAGATGGGGATGGAAAGGGTGGGAAGGGAAGGTGACGGGGGTACGGATCTGCTCGAGGGTGAGGAAATCAAGGGGCTGGCGGGACAGGGTCCGAGGACGAAGGCTTATCGCCCGCATCGGTACGTGGGCGAACTGGGGGACGGGTGGGGCTGGAGGAGGAGGGGGATCGGCGCCGTCTGCGTCGTGCGGTACTCGAGGTGGCGGTTGCAGGGCCGCCATCTTCGGGCCTCGGCGGCTCTGGCTCCCTGGTCGGATTGCTACCGATGCGCAGGCTGGCTTCGTTAGCGGACTCCAGCTGGTGCTTTCCGGAGGCAATCTCTTCGCGCTTTCTCGCCGCTTCCGGATCTTCTGCCTCCGTTTCTGTATGTGTCGCTTCCGCCGGCGGGGCTTCCCACTCGGATCTGGTTCCTTCTTCTTTCTCTTCCTCCTCACTCAGCTCGCCCTCGCTATGTTCACTATGGCTTCCCTCCTCCGGTGTTTCCTCGTCGTCGTCTTCTTCGTCATCGTCGATCACCACTTCTTCTGCCCTCGGGTAGAAGGCGTAAGGGATGATCTCGTACGACTTCAGATACTCATGCCGCGATGGTAGCATATCCTCGTCCCTAGGTTCCTCCAAGCACGAAGTCCACTGAAGGTACGGATCCAAGGATCGCTCGAAAATGTACGGAGCAGGACTGTTTTCACTCTGAAAGTAGATGTCGGGCGAGAGGTCGTCCGCCAATTGCACAATCGGTGCGTTGAGCTCCTGTGCAGTCAACTGACGGAGACCCGGTTGTACCGATCCAAAGAGAAATCCGATAAGATCTCTTTCCGTGTTAGTCCTCCAAATCTGTATGATCAGCAGCTCTGGATTCTCGATCCACGTGGGGTGCTCGATAGTGTCCGTCCACTTTACTTGTACTCGGGCCAGACAGAAAGACAATTCCTCAAAAGTTTCGCGCCACAGTCGCCAATGTCCGGGATGGATAAGAGGGACCGAAAGAGGCTCGAATGAGAAGGAGAGAGAAGGGTGAAGATCGGATTGCCAGAAGGTGGGGAAGAGAGAGGGAAGACCGAAGATAGAGAGAGGAGCGAGAACATTGGCGTGGTTCATTGGGGATGGGGGAAGGGAACGAGGGTGAGAATCATAACTGGTCGCTCGCTTGATGATCGACGAATACCGTCAAGATCCGATGCAGAGATCGGGATGATGTTATACCCTTCCCGGGCGAGGACGTGCTGCCATACGTTGGACACTTGCTTCGTCCACTCAGGCAGCGAGGCCAAGATCGCAGTATGCCTCAGCAGATTGATTGAGCTGATGTCGCCGGTGAATCCCGCCGCTGTGGTGACGTGGCTCGTTCTGGGACCCGCTCGCCGATGAACTGCAGTAACCTCTGCGAATACTATCACGTGAGGACTTCCTTCTATCCGAAACGCGGCGGCGGCACATATACCTTCGTCGCAAAAGAATCGCATCAAACGGCGGAGATCCGTATTGAGCCGAGAGTGACAAACTTGCCGAATTTCCGAAATGTTGCCACGTGGCTACCTCAGCTGTAAGTTAAGAACCCGCTCCGTGATAAAACTCATGGCGAGGTTGGAGAGAAGGACGAGGGACAAGAGGGAGAGAGGGTTAGATCGTCGTTGTTTTCCTCGCTTTCCGAAGGAGAAGAGGGAGGAGGATCGGAAGGAGGAAGGAGACGGAGGTAGGAGGTATGCCGGACAATGGGGACAGAGCTGTGACTGCTGCTAGCCTCAGGCGTGATGCGCACCGTGTTAGAGCCGTTGGGTCCGAGTTCGATAATGCGAAAACAGTCACAGAACTTGGGAGCGAGTTTCCGGTCACGTGCACATTTACGTACCTGCACTAGGTCCCCCAATTTATATTGGTACTGGGGCCCAGCATTCCCGTTCCGAGCCTCATAGCTGCGGACCAGTCTACCGTGGGCCAGTTCGGTCATCCTTTGTCTTTTCCGGGCTAGCTTCGGAACGGCCCGTTCCATTAAGTCGGCGCACCTCTTGGCCTTAGCTTTGAGGGCCGCACGCGTGTCTCTACCCCCTGCTTCGACAATTTCCGAGTTACCCTGGTAATCGACACAGGGGAGGCTATTAGTTCGAAGCTGAAAGGGGGTGAACCCCGTAGACTCGTGAGGGGTGGCCCGGTGGATCCCGACGATCTGATATACGATTTCGGGCCAAGGACGCATGTCGTGTGCCGCTAAATTCCTGTGAAGGGCGGTTTTAATCATACGATTGGCATTCTCGGCCAACCCGTTCGACCGGGACACGTGGGGTGCCGTATGTCGAAGCGTGATGCCCCTTCGCGCAAGTAGTTCTTCTACCTCACCTTTAAATTCAGATCCATTGTCGGTTAGAATTTCTTCCGTATCTAGATGGGTATAGAGGAACCGTTCGATGTACGTGGCTATTTCTGCGGCCTTTCGGGTCTTACAGAGATAGACTTCGATATACTTGGAAAATTGGTCAATTAATACGAATAAAATAGAATATTCACAGCAGTTTGGGCCAGGTGGCACGTCAATATCGGTCGTGTCCATACTGACTCGCGGGAAAGGACGATCTACTTCCGTTGGTATGATCGTGTTTGGTCCCCGTATGGGGGCGCGATCAGCGGCACAGACCAGACAATTAGCGACAATGTATTTGACATCATCTCATTTATTGAACCAGAACCATCGGTTCTGGTCTACAGTTGCCTCCATGACTCGTATCGCGAAATGAGCGGCCTGTTCCTCGTGAGCAGATCGGATCCAATCATATCTCTGGAATGGATGAGGAACCGTCAACCACGAACCCGATCTGTCAGTTTTACGCTTTTCCAAATGACCGTTGATCCATCGATAATCCCGAGATCTCTCGGTTGCCCTACGTCTGTCGTGTTTGGTGAGGTGACCCAATTATAACCCCGCTAATTTCGCCAATAAAATTTTATCTGTCCAGACCTTCGCTCGTCGGTATGTTTCGTCGTATTCAGGGTCGTCCGTACGGGCGGCCTCGAATCGAACCTCCGTGGGGAGCTTGTTCATTCTACATAGGGGGCACTTCCATTCCTTGCTATTCGTTCGATATTGTACACAAGCCCCATGCGCACGATTGACACACGTGGCACATTCTACCCAACTGACAAACCCAGTTTCGAAGGGATGACAGTCGACCCCATAAACCCGTGCAATGCACGTGCAAAAATAACAGAATTTTTCGGGGAGGGTGGCAAAGAAAGCTGAGGAAGAAAGCGGGGCAGAATTAGTAGGAGAAGAAGGGGTTGTGAAGGCAGGCGGAGTCGTCATGATGATAGAGGGGAAGAGACGGGACTGAATTGTGGAGAGGCAAATTAGTCCCCGTGTCACTTACTGCTTCGACAAAATCTCCACTTGGCCGTACCGAGGTCCAATCTTCGGCTCGGGTTCGTTCTACGGGATCACCTCCTCACTTTTCAGAACTTTCTTAGGCCTGTGTAACCGTGTCAATCCGTCCGCGTTCCCGTGTCTCTCGTGCTTCCGATGGCGGATGTCAAAGTCCATGCTCTGCAGCACCATTGCCCATCGCCCAATCATGCTCGAGTAATCCTTCGATTTCTTCAGAGCCAACAGGGGCTCATGATCAGTCACCAGGGTGAACTTTTGCCCATACAGGTAAGCACGAAAGTGACTGATTCCCCAGAGAGCCACATAGCATTCTCTCGTCGGAGCGGCGTAGTTGCGCTTGCAGGCGGGTACTGATTTGGACGCATACTCCACCACTCTCTCGAGTCCACTTGGTCCCACCTGGGCAAGGATCGCCGAAATCGCCTCTGGCTGCCAGTCAGTGATGAGAACAAAAGGTTTTTTGGGATCCGGTCTTATAAGGACCGGAGCGGAAATGAGAGCAGCCTTAAGCTTGGAAAACGCTCGATCGCACTCGGGTGTCCAGATCAATGGCTGATCCTTGCGCAGGAGATTTGTGAGGGGTCCCGCTATTGTCGCGAAGCCCTTGATGAATCTTCGGTAATATGAGGCTAGGCCCAGAAAGGCGCGAATTTGCGTGATAGTGGTTGTCACTGGCGCGTCCCTGACAACTGCCATCTTCTGCGGCTCCGGTTGAAGTCCCTTGTCTGTCACCACGTGCCCTAGGAAAAAAATGGTGGTGAAGAAAAACTGACACTTCTCAAGCGCCACCTTGAAACCTGCATCGAGTAACGCATGCATTGCCCATTCGACCTGAATACACTAGGATGTCATCCATGTACACAATCACGCAGTAGTTGATGATGCTCTGTGCCAAACGAGTCTTACGTACGAAATTCTGAAAAGCCATGTTCATGGTCCGCTGAAAAGTTGCAGGAGCATTGCAGATACCCATCGGACATCGAATCCATTGCCACGTGCCCTCGAAAAGCACGAACGCTGTTTTTGGTCGATTTTCCTCTCGGACAAAAAAATGATGGAACCCATGGCGAACATCAAACTTGCTGAAAAATCGATCACTCCCAATCGCATCCGATAACTCATCAATCCGGGGGAGAGGATACACATCTTTAATCGTGATGTCATTCAACTTTCGATAATCAATGCAAATGCGAATCCCCCCAGCCTTCTTGGGTACTATCACTACAGGAAAAGATCACGGTCCTATAGCGGGTTCGATCCATCCATTAGCTTCGAATTCTTTAATCCACTTAAAGGCGGCCGCTCGTTGAGCAGGCGAGTATCGGTAGGGAGTGCAGTTAATGGGTGGATGATTTCCCGTGAGAATGGCATGTTCAACTACATTAGTTAACTCAATATCATTGTCATGCATGCTCAGGACATCTGCGTAACCATTCAATACACATATTAACGACTTCCGAAATTCCCCGGGAACGTGACTCGGGAGGAGGATCATTGATTCCCCGGACATATTAAGGGGCATATCGATCTAGTCAACCGGCCGTTCCCGCCGCTCATAGACACTAGAGAAAACGGAACTACTGGTGCGAATAGAAAAGACAGTTGCTATCATCTGGGACTCAACGGGGCTGATCATCTCCGTTTCTTTAGTTTCAGCGTCAGTCTCTGAATCAGCCAAAGTCGATTCCACAGTTAGTCCTGTTAGATCCGTCATTTCTTGCATTAGATTCGGCACATCACTTACCGGTGCTTCCGCGTCTTGTTTAATCAAGGCGATGATGGCTCCTGTTGTTAGCAATGATCGGGGTGGGAAAACAGAAACGTCCAAATACTGTTCCATTTGTTGATAACACGTTCGTAAGGAAAAAGCTCCCTCGTACAAGGTGCAAGGGGGCTCCAAATCATGAGTCAGATTGGAGACTTGTAATATGGGTTCCCCGAGGAGGACAAAAAGACTGACCTGGGTTTTTAGAGGCGTGAATGTACTGTCTTCGGAATCCACGTGGAAACTTCGAGCGATGTTGGGGCACACTCGAAATTCTTCAAGGGTTTCATGTTCGAAAAGTTCGACCAGATGCTTCCATTCCTCTTTACTGGACATTTCTTCTTCGTATTCTTGCTCCCTGATTCCCTCCCCGAACGCGAGGGGAAGCACTCCTCAGGATCAATGCCTCGGATCATCCCTATTTGGGGTGAGTTGGGAACCCGTTTTATCGTGGGGTGGAAACCCGTAAGGGAACAGTCTGAGGTTTTCCCCCAGTTTGTGTGAGCACCAGTTGCTTCGAATCGAAATGAAGTCGTGCGCCTACCGCCATTGCCCAAGGTAATCCCAACAACACAGAATAGGAGCGTACATCTATTACGAGCGCGTTGACAAGGACGTGTACTCGTCCTACTTTTACAACCACGTTCTCGATAATACCTACGATATTCATTACTTCCTCGTCGGCAGAGACATAGTTGTCTTTGCCCGATTGAGGAAGAATGGATCCAAGTCGTCCCGTCTTTTTAACAGTCTCCAATGATATGGCCACTGCAGAAGACCCTGTGTCGATTAGGGCAGTAAACGGCTTACCCCAAACTTCACAGTCACATTCCGCGCTGTTCCATCGTACCGGTCGAGCTCGTATGAAGTGATCCTTTTCTGCTACAGAGATCGCTGCTATACGAGCGGCTTCGGGTTCAGGTTCTTTTGTGACTCGCTCGAGGGGTGCAACCTCCTCACCTTCTTCCTTCTTCTTCAACATCCGTTGTACGCGCTGATAGGTGAAGCGCTTTTGATTTTTCTGACAATGTTGTAATAGTTTATCGTTCGTTGTTTCAGATATGGTGAGCAGCTGTCCCACTGGGATGGGCACGCGAATGTCTAGTTGCTTGAGCGTTTTCAGTACATCAATATCCCCTGTCCGAAACTGTGGTCCACGATTGGACTCACGATCGACCCATTCGAGATCATCTTGGGCCGATCGGATTGCTCCGATCATTCCGGCAAGATGGAGATACTCGAGGGGATCGACCACGTCAGCAGCGTCAGAGGAAGAGGCCCCTGATGTCGGCGCCATTGTCGTCGAAGGGGAAGGCTGTTCTGGAGCGTATGCCACGAGCTCTTTTCCCGGGTCCGTATCCATCAGAGCGGCCACTCGACCTTGATTGAGGGCGATGGGGGCTGCAGTAGGGGGGGGATGATTACGTTTCGGCTGCGGACGGTCTCGAGCAAAATGCCCGGGCTGTTTGCAGTTGAAGCATTCGATCTTTCCTATCGGATTAGCAAACTGGGGAAACTGAGGGGCAAATCCTAGAGCAGCCGGAGCAGGTAAGAGTGGAAACGATGCAGGGGCAGGCCGAGCAGGAGCTGGGTTAGGCTTAATGAGCCTGCTCATTATCTGTTCCAACCGTTCCATGTGAGCAGCCTGCATTTGGATCAAGTTGCTCATCCATTCGGACTGCTTGGTAGTAGCCGTATGGATCATCTCGGCAAGGTGTAGATTGGTTACGGCCGGCGAGGGGGGCTCAGATGAAGGTCCGCCTCTGATGGCTGCGATCGATTGATTCACCGGGGGAGATGAAGGAGAAGCAGCCGGGATATCGGAAACGATTCCGCTGGGAAGGTCATGGTCGGGGCGGGGATAAAATTGTTCGACTGCCTGCAACCACGATCGCCTTTTAGCCGTTACATCCCATATGGTATCCGTAATGTCTTCGTCTCCCTGGCTGATATATCTTTTTGTATCAGCCAAGTCTAGTTCCAATGCTTTAATAATGATAGGCGATAAATGGGTTGTTTTTGGCAGAACTTTTTTCTGCAGTTTCCCTTTCAAGGTCGGACTTCAAAGGTGATCAATAAACAAATCTCGAGCAGATTTCTCGTCTTGCCCGAATTTATCCAATGTGGTTTGAAATCAATCAACGAAATCGGGTAACAGTTCCCTTGGTCCTTGGGGTCGATTTTTGAGCACGTACCAGGCGACATCTTCACTAACCATGTCGAATCGAGCCAAGAATGCATGCTTAAAAGTCTCCCAATCTACCCATGTATGCTTTCTAAACCAATCGTGTGATGTACTGCGGAGTAGTCAAGTCAGAACACAGGGAAGATCGGTTGCGCTATAGTTTTGGGCTTCGACAACTTCCAACCAAGCCTCAGGATGGGTGTGGTTGGGGAAGAAGGGGAAGGGGGCAGGGATGCTAACGATCACCCTAGTACCGTCCACCATTGTTGCGGGTGCAGCCGCTCCAGACTGAGATCTGGTCACTGGTCGATCTCGACGAGCTAGTTGAGGGTCTCTCCTACCTCTCGCCAGTTCGACTTACTATCATCAGAACGGCCACGTGCCGGCTTCGATACCAACCTCACGCCCTGTGCTGTCTTTCGTTCGGAGTGTTAGCTGTGCAGAAAAGAGGCCCAAAAAAAACAGCAAGATGGGGTGTGCCAAGGATTTTTGGAAATTGAGTGTGGGGACACAGACGTAACCGAAATCCCCCGTGTTGGTCCGATGGAGCAAGTCGATCGTTTTCGCGCGTCGCAAAATGCGCGCGCGGTAAAGCGGAGAGAGAGGGAAAGATCCAAATTCAATCCAAAAAGTATTGTCGTGCCTCCCACCGGGCTACAGCCCGTCGTTTAGAACATAAAGGCTTGGGCACGCTTCGCATGTCTCGTTTTCATATCAAATCTCGTCGTCGTTCGCCAGTTAGTTCTGAGTCTGACGTGGAGGGTCTCAGCCGCGTGGCTCTTTCTTTAGGCTCGTCTTCGCTCCACACACGGTAGTGAAAACCCCTGGACTCGTAGCGCTCACAACGCCGACATTCGGTGCATAGAGTGCGCGGCCAGTGGGGTTCTACTGCCGTCCACGAAATGACAATCAACTCGTTAAATGACAACAATACCGAGTAAGGTGGGAAGTGCGTATCGATAATAACAAACCCGGCTTCGACAAACCTAGAACAGCGGTTGGCCGGAGGGAAGTAATACTGCCCGCCGATTTGTTCAATGGCTTCTCGTACGTCCCACTCACATACACGGGTCCTTTCCTCACTGTAAGGAAAAGGTCGCGTTGGGATGGGAGATACGGGAGGCTGGCGCCCAATCGAAGGGTACTTGTCAGCCCACATGTCAATCAATCACAAAATATCATAAGACGTCATTAAGAACAAAAGCGATTCGCGCGTCCCCCAATCAATCTTTTCGACACAAGAGAGAGAGAGAGAGAGAGAGAGAGAGAGAGAGAGTGAGAGAGAGAGAGAGAGAGAGAGAGAGAGAGAGAGAGAGAGAGAGAGAGAAAAAAAAGAGAGAGAGAGAGAGAGAGAGAGCAAACACAGATCAGCTTGATCACGCATATGGCTGCGGGTCCGATTAGTTCAAGACAACGTAGGTCCCTGGGCGCCTTGTTTCTCAGGGACGCCTCGTGTCTCGGCTTCTGATGTCGTGCAACATAAGACAGATGGCATGCGCAGTGCAAACAGAGCTACATATCTAAACACTCATGCATTCTCGAACAAAATCCCGACGACAATCGTCTAATCCACAAAAGAGTCACATATTCCATACATGCATTCATTGTGGAAGGTGCGAAAATGAGACATGCACCGAAAAAGATGGGTCGCATTGCACAATACACACGCATCCATCGTTTACAAGACAAGAAGGCGGGGCCCTTGCGTAAAAGGATTACCCAGGAAACTAATGGAAGAGTTCCGGAAGAAGTTCTTTTACGCAAGGGAAGCACACCGATTTGTTCCTACTTAGGAGAGAAAGCGAGAGATAATCAATCGAGACACATCA
>BFEA01000459.1:766800-794996 GCA_003427395.1 Chara braunii | reverse complement strand
GAGAGAGAGAGAGAGAGAGAGAGAGAGAGAGAGAGAGAGAGAGAGAGAGAAAGAGAGAGAGAGAGAGAGTCGAGATAGGTGATGACCAGATCTGGGAGAGAGACATTCGACATGACCACCATGCACTCACGCCAAAGGTAAAGATCCGCAACAACAAATGCGCATTCGCCGTTAACTCCAATATGGCTCTGGGCCAATCACTCACTCAACTCCAATCATCGAACCTCATACCCGCATCGACGATCCCGGCCGTCACGTGCTAACTCCCACCACTGCGATCGTCACCCCGCTGTCGTAAGCTCGACACGATTCGCCCGGATCCCACAGTCCGTCGTGGCGATCAAGCGCGCAACCGGCCAGCCTATCGTCAGCCCGACAGGATTTTCCGACTCGCATCAACACACTCTGCCTAGCCACTGCTTCCCAGAAACTGGCTTAGGAGTCGAGAACGTAAGAGAGATTTGCGGACGCGCTTGCGGGTTTTATAGTTGCGACAGGGGAGATAGAAGGGGGAGAAGGCGACGGGAAAGTTGAGGTATAAGAGGAGAAGCAGGAGGAGAAGACTTTTAGAAGAGTGTTTTTCGAACGCCTTATTGATCCCTCGGAACTCAAGGTTCAACCAATCAGATGCGTCGCACGATAGGAAGGTCCTATCGATCCACGCGCCTGATTGGTGAGCGGGAGTTATCGGGGGATCGACCGAGCGTCGTTCGCCGGACTCAGAGGGTGAGAAGAGAAAAGGCGCGAGAGGTGGCACAAGATGGGTCCAAGATTCAGACGATCGGGAAAGGGAAATTGGCGCGCAAACAGCAAGGCGGGGGGGGGGAAGAGAGAGAGAGAGAGAGAGAGAGAGAGAGAAAGAGACAGTTACGGGGAGAGAGAAAGAGGAGGGAGAAGGACAGGTTGCGTGAGAGGGGACGATGCGGGGGACAGAGAGGAGGAAGCTTTTGCATGCACGCGCCGTCAACAAAAAAAAGAAAAAGGCACCGAAATAGTTACAGCTGGCTCCTAATTCAAAATTGAAATCACCATATCCGCGCGCGAAAAAGCGACGCGGGAAAAGAAAATCCTACGCTTATTCGTGTCCGGACGAAATTCCGAAAGATTTCCGCGACGCGCCCAAGAACATTTTACACACCCAAAAAGGACACGTCGAAGTTCCGCTTATCCTGGAGTTCTCAACTACCGAGCCCGTGCTCGCTAAGGCGCGCGCAATTTCCCATGTATTTCCTGACTTTGCAAAAGGAAAAACAGAACTCAGTAGTCGAAAAAACTCTAAGAAAAAAAAGGAAAATGCAGCACCCGAAAGCAAGAAATAAAAACGGGTTTTTTCCTGGGGTTGGTAGGATATAAGCAAAAGAAAGGGTATGAAAGATAGCACGGGTTCGTGAAGTGGTTCATCACAAACCAGCGTAGTTCTAACCGCAGATTTATGAGTATAATAGCATCTCGAGACCACCAGAAGCAACTGAAAGACAATTTTGAAGGTTTGGGGCACCGGTGCCATTACCCTGTGACGCCCAAACCTCACGCCCGGCACGACTTCCTGATCGGAGTGGGATGTGGGCCTGGAAGTGCGATAAGGGGTGTGCCAAGGATTTTTGGGAAATTGGGGGTGGAGTCTCAGGTCAGAACTGAGATCTCCTGTGGCAAGGTTCCAGGGGCATAGGTGTAATGAGGCTATGGGACGGGTTACTTTCGGTCTGATGGCGGTTGATATCGTGCAGCATAAGGCAGATGGCATGCGCGGTGCGTCTTGGGGCCGTCCGACCTGCTCGTGGCGGTTCGGGAGAGGTCCGTTCGTGAGGGTTGCGACTTCTATGGGTCGGACCTCCAGGCGCGGACACGTGGCATTTGACGTCGCGTGTTATGGTTAGGCTCCGTACTTCCAAAGGCTCGGTGGTTGCCACGCCGTCTGCAATTTCTGCACGGCGTGTATGCATTGTGGGGCCAATAAGGGGCTATAGAATTCCACGGTACCACCATGAGTTGGTGGTATGGGAGGAGGAGATGGAAGGGAGGGAAATTGGTGGCGATAACGACGAAGCCGGGGGATATGGAATATTGCGTGTTATAAGTGGTCGGGTAGTCGGGGCCCCTCGGGTCGCGTGTTATGGCACGGTGAAAGTCCCTGGGACACAGTCGGCTGTTCTCAGTTAAACAGGGGAACTCCGGATTTCTCAAACTCCCCCGCAGCCTGAGTTGTTCTTCCTAGTATTCTTGGTACACTGGATCTCACGACATCTTGTCATTTCGGGAAGAACGTTGTCACAGCCCGTGTGTATGCTTGTAGGCACGCGTGTAGGCCCCGTTCCTTTCGGGCGGGTTTACACGCATGCAATGGGAAAAATCCACAATCATCTTGATGCCGAAGGTACAGAGTCCGTCAGTGATCGCGAATCGACCGCGTGTGGACACGTGTAAGTGGCGTTCATCATTAGATCACGCTTACATCTGCATATACGAGGTGTTCGGGCTCGTGCATGTCTGTTGCCCGATTCTCATGCAAGAGGGTTAAGTTCTATATGCAAAATCGCCACGGGGCGGAGACAATCACCCAGCAATCCAATCAGTAAATGATCCCGCAAACAATTATTTTCGATCATGCAAACTGACATCACACACATCAGACACCTTAACCACATCAAGCTCGTATCGTGACAACAGCAGATGAAAGTGACAAGCAGCGAAGATGATCAGGCAAAAACAACATGCATATCATTCCATCAGAAATCGTTCATCCAATATACACAAAAGAGGAAGGATCGAGACTGAGTAGGACACCATACAAAAGCTAACATCGAGACAAAGATGCCGAAGGAAAATAAGGGCTAATTGTCCGAGCCGCAATCAAAATTTATATACAAAAGCCAGGGAGAAGACAAAGAAAATTACAACTCCACGTCCATCAACCTCAACTCTCTCTCTTTCTTTCTCCGATGCGGACAGTCTGTCGTCACGCACCAACCCACGAAGTTGTCACCCCGCTTAGTCCTCCTGCGCCCGTTAGGTTCGCCCGCGCACTACAGTTCGTTGTAGCCCCACGCGTCAACCCCGCACACTCGGCACCAGCTCGTCGGGTCGCCCAACTCCCACTTCAACTCACCTCTTACTTCGCTCGTGAGCCGACCCTCACTGATCGCGCTACCTCGAGTTTCCAACAATCTTTTTTAAGAGAGCTATCTAATCGCGCAGCCAAAATTTATGGCGTGCATGTATGTGCGACGAACACGAAATTGCAAGGACTTTGAAAGGAGAGAAGGGGAGGGAGTGTCTGCTATGTACATGGCCAGATCGCGATGTGGGGGACATAGCCACTCTCCACGCATCGATCCGATCATGCAGCCCGCGGACCAATTAGACACAGCAAAAAGAAAAAGGAAAGCGGAAAAAACGAAAATCAAGAAGAAAGATACAGTTACAATGGCGTCCGCCCTAAAATTACAGTTGCGCATACGATTAAGGGCGCCGACTAATAAAAGCTCCGTTGCAGCCGCAAAAAGAAACACACAAAAAAGCCACAGCGCGGAAACAAAAATTCCAAATTCCTAAATTCCTTAATAGTAAATTCCTATTTAACGCAAAAATGCTATGTTACCAATGGTCTGGAGATCGGACATCTCCCCCGGACGTCTCCCCGGACGTAGGGTACCCCCGTCGTCCGGATTTCCGGACGACGACTTTTTGGCACTAAAAAAGAAAAAGAAAAAAAAAATTATGACAGTGTTACGCATGCCATAGAGACCCCCCATAAATAAATTCAGAATTTTATGAGCATTTGGTGATAGGGTGCTATTTGGGGKGGGRGGGGGGGGTACGAGGGGTTTTGGTGGGGATAGGAGGGGTATAGGTGGGGATTAGAATCTTTCAGGATTTTTATCTTTTTTTCTACTGGCTCAAATAAGCTAAAATTCTGGTGGCATACACCTTATGCAAGGTAGAAGCCACATCATTGTTTTCAAAAAAAAAAGTTTTTTTTTTTTTTTTTTTTTTTTTGCGCTAGGTCGGACATCCCCTGTCCGGTCCGACGTTCGACCAGACGTCCCGTCAGACGTCCCGGACGTCTGATAAAACAACCTAGCAAAAATGTAGAAAGAGCTTCAATAAAGCACAAATCCCGAAAAGAAAGTCCGAAATTTCGGGAGTCGTCGAGGGCTTGACAAGATTCGAAAAAGAAATTCAAAAACAAAGAAGCAAAGACTCCCACACGATTACCGCGCCGAAAACCCGACAGCAGAACAAGAAAGAAGCGACGTCAACCATTATAAGTCGCGCCTCTGTCGGTGCGCCAGCCACTCAATTGATCATCCCAGGACTTGCCCAGCCCTGGCCCCAGCCATTCGAAAAGAAGCGATGTAAAAAGAATAACAAACAAGGACACCGATGCAATTTTTCGTCGATCCCCATTTCCCGTAATTGGCCCAACCTTCCCAGCTTAGGACCCCTCATTGTCGTTGTGCAGGAAATTGCGCGGAACAAGAATTGGTTCGTCACGTATGTGACGCCCAGGGGGTTCCAATCTTAATCAAGCTCCCGCTTGCGTAGTCATCACGACACGTGTCGATCTCTCTAATCGATCGACACGCGGAGCTCTCTTCGTTGCCACTTACCGTTCGATAAGAGTGTGGACGTCATTCAAGGTGGCATACGTAGGCTCTATCCTACATGTTCCTTAGGAAGGGCTCTCGTCTTTTGAAGGAGGAGATCATTCATGCCATCGCCTTGACACGTGCCATGCAACCGCGCATTAGTGACCAGCGGGAAGAGGAAAGGGAAGGTGGTACATGGGGGCATGGGGAGGGAGAGGGTTGGTTGGGAGCGGGGGCAGGAAGTGTTCCATCCCTGCTACCGTCACCGGAAGCTCCTGGTAGCGGATGATTCGATGGAAGCGGGGAAAACGGGTGCCACTGTGGGGGAGAGACGCAAGATAGTCGGGGTAGAGGGTTGCAAAAAGGGTCATGCGGAACCGATCGTGGCCTTCGCACGCGGGGATAGTCCCCGTGATCGTGCAATAGACCTCAATTATATTGTGGCCCCGCCATGCGGCACTAAAGAGAAGGACGTGGAGGCAAAAGACAAGGGGGGCACACTGAGTAGAGGGGTGGGGATGTACTGTGACAGTGAGGCGGGTAGCATAGAAGTGACGGAAGGTGTCGGTGGGGAAGGGATTGTGAGGGAAGGAGACCGGGATGGCGATCTGGCGAAGGGTGAGATAATCAAGGGGAAAACGGGATAACGATCGCGGACGAAGCCCGATGCCCCGCATCGGTACGTGTTCGAACTGAGGGACGGGGGGAGGGGAAGGGGGATTGGTTTCGTCGTCTTCGTGCCGGTGCGCTCGAAGTCTCCGCAGCAGGGTCCCCGTCGCCGTCCTTGGGTGGCTCGGGATCCCTGGTCGGATCGTCTCGGGTCGGCAGATCCACACCACTTGCGTACTCCAGTGGCTGTTTCCCGGCCGCGATTTCTTCTTTCCGCCGTGCTATCGCTTCGGGATCCTCTTCTTGGACCTCCGCGTGGTCTGCCTCCTCACCCAAACTCTCCCACTCAAATTCTTCCGCTTCCTCTTCCTGATCTTCTTCTTCTTCTTCTTCTTCTTCTTCTTCTTCTTCTTCTTCTTCTTCTTCTTCTTCGCTCGACTCCTCTTCGATGTGCTCGCTATAACTGCCGTCCTCCAGGGTTCCTTCCTCCTCGTCCTCTTCTTCTTCGTGCTCTGCCGCTATCGCCTCGTCGTTAGACACCGCCCGGGGCTGAAAGAACAGGATGTTGATAATCCCCCGAGGATTCAGGTACTACGATCGCAACGGGTAGCTGCCAACTGCTCCTCTCTCCTCTAGACAGACCGACCACTGCAGATACAGCGTCAAGCTTCGCGGAAGGACGTGCGGCACCGGGTTCTCGTCGCACTGCGATATGATGTCGAGGGGAAGGTCGTCGACCAGCTGCGCAAAGGGGATCGTGAGCTCCCACACGATCGTCTGCCGATGGCCTGGCTCTACCACTTCGAAGACGAAACTGAGGAGATCTCCTTCCACCTCCGTTCTCCAAGCTTGGATGATTAGCAGTTCCATCCTCTCCCTCGCGGCGCGATGCTCACTGCCCCGCGTCCACGTTAGCTCCACTTCCACCAGGCACAACGAAAGAGCGAGATATCGCTCACACCACACCTCCCAATGTCTCGGCTCGATGAGAGGGACGGTAAGTGGCTGGATACAGAAAGAGAGACGGGAATGGAGAGCAGACTGCCAGAAGGTGGGAAGGAGAGAGGGGAGCGCAAAGGTCGAGATCTGGGACCGGTTCATTGAGGGTGCAGAAAGGGGACGAGCTCCGGGAGCGCTACCGCCGGCTCGTGTCGGGACGTGCGGAGTCTGCCGATGTCGACAATGTTGGTGACAATGAGGTTGTCATCGTGCCGTGCAAGCCACCGGCTCCACACCAGCGCTAACTGTTCACCCCACTCCCTTACCGATGCCCGGATGGCCGTATGCCTTGTAGGATCCAACGCGCTGATGTCCCCGGTGAAGACGACGATGGTAGACACGTGGCTGGTCCCTAGCGCCGAAAGTCGTCGATAAGCCATGCCTCAGCCAACACGAGCGTCCGGCTATGGTCCGCAAAACGAAACTCTGCCGCCGCATACACCATAGTGGTGCTGAAAAACTGCGCAAATCGGAGAAGATCCGGATTGATCCGTGGATGATAGACTTGGGTGATCGCCAAAATGTCGCCACGTGGTGCCAGCATGTGCTCGCCAAGAACCTGCTCGGTGGAAAAACTCATGGCGATGGCGATGTCGACGGAGTATCTGCAGAGGAGCGAGACAAAGAAGGAGAGGGCGATAGGCAGGCGTCGTCCCCTTCCGTACTGGAGGAGGAGGCGGACGAAGGTGGAGATGGAGAGGAAGGGAGAGTCCGCAGATAGGACAGGTGGCGAGTGATCGGGCAAGCAGATTGGCTGCCGGAGCCCTCAGGTACGAGCCGCATTGTGTCCACTCCGTTAGGACCGAGCTCCACTACGTGAAATCGCCTGAAGAATCGTGGCGCTAGCTTACCCTGGCGAGCACATTTCCTCACCTGCACGATGTCCCCTAACTTATACTGGGGCCGTGGTCCCGCATTCCCATTTCGGGCCTCATTCGCTGTCGTTTTCTGGCTAATCGGGGAAGGGACCGCTCCATCAGCTCTAGGTGCCGCTTGGCCTTGTTCCGAACCGTGGCCCTCGTGGCCCGTCAGTTCAACGAAGATTCGTCTGGGAGGTACACTATTGGTCCGTAATTGAAAGGGGCTCAGGCCCATCGATTCATGGGGTGTTCCTCGATGGACCGCCAGGATGTGATCCACGATATCGGGCCAGGGTCTCGGATCCCGTGCCGCGATGTTTCGTCGCAGTGCAGTCTTAATCCACCTATTTGCGTTTTCTACCAGCTCGTTAGACTGTGATATGTGGGGTGCAGTATTCCGAAGGGTGATGCCGTGTATGACCAAGTACCTCAAAACTTCCCCTCTTAATTTCACCCCATTATTGGTTAGGATTTTCTCTGTGTCCTGATGCATTCCTAAAAAACGATTGACGTATCGTGTGATTTCAGCCGCCTGTCGCGTACGACACAGATATGCCTCGATACACTTCGAGAAGTGGTCTACAAATACAGTAGGATTGAATACTCACAGCTATTAGGTCCAGGGGGCACCACAATATCGGTAGTATCCTGCTAACCCTTTGAAAAGGCTGTTCGACTACCATCGGCGCTATCGATCTCGACGGCTGAATCCGTGCCTTATCAGCAGCGCAGACTTGACAATTCTGGACGATGAATTTAACATCGTCCCGAATGTTGGACCAATACCACTCATTTTTGTCGATTGCTGCTTCCGTGATCCGTACGGCAAAATGGGCGGCAGTTTGCTCATGCGCCGTCTTAACCCAGTCATACCTCATGAACGGGTGCGGAACTACCATCCAAATCCCACTACCATCCGTCTTCCGTTTTTCTAATCGACCGTCATTCCAGCGATAGTCTCGAGCCCTTTCATTGGCCCTCTTTCGGCCCTCCTTAGTGAAGTCCTGGAGGGGGTTACCTACCAAGGTAGCGATTAAGACAATATCCGTCCATACCTCAACCCTTCTAAATTTTCGGGTCTTTTCTAACCCTTCTGACGTGGCATCGAGAAATCAAGCCTCGGTCGGGATCTTATCAGCCCAACATAAGGGGCACAACCAAGGCTTGTTGTCACTTCGATATTAAATGCAAGAGCCATGGGCTCTCGCGACACACTGCCGACAATCTACCCATTCGACATATCCTTCCCCACTAGGATGCATGGGGACAGCATAGACGCGTGAGATTACTTTGCAAAAATAGCAAAATTTGTCGGGAAGAGAGAGAGGAGAGGAAGGTGAGAGGGAAGAGAGAGGTGTTGCAGGATTACCTCCGTCACCCATTGCCACTTGTCTCCTTCTTGCCATGTGAAAGAACTGTCACTTGCCCGTACTTGGGTCCGTTCGTCGATTCTAGTTCCTTCCACGGGGTGATTTCTTCACCTTTGGGTACCTTAGCTGACCGATGCAGTCGTGTCAACCTGTCCGCATTCCTGTACCTCTCCGTCTTCCGATGGATGATGTCGAAATCGTACTGCTGTAGGCGCACCGCCCAATGCCCACTCATGCCCATGTAATTAGTGAGTCTCTTCAGAGCCAGCAGTGGTTCATGATCAGTCACCAGAAGAAACTTTTGCCAGTAAAGATACGGATGGAAGTGTTGGATTCCCTTGACCACCGCATAGCATTCGCCTTGCGGGGCCGAATCGTTCTTACGTTCGCCTGACACCGTGCGAGATGCGTATTCGATGACGTGTTCACGGTCGTCGTTCCCCTTCTGGGCTAAAATGGCGGAAATCGCCTTCGGTTGCCAGTCCGTAATGAGAATGAACTGCTTCGTAGGGTCCGACCGGATCAAAATAGGTGTTGTAGCCAGGGCGTCCTTGAGGGTGGCGAAGGCCTGTTCGCACTCGGCGTCCCAGCTGAGCGGCTGGTTCTTTCGCAGTGAGTTCATCAGGGGCTTTGCTATTGCGACAAAGCCCTTGATGAAATGACAATAGTACGACGCCTGTCCCAAGAAAGCCCGAACCTGCGACAGTGATGTGGGAACGGGGGCATCCTTCACTGCCGCGACCTTTCTCGAATCTGGCCGCAGTCCTCCCCGCGTCACCACATAGCCCAAGAACGAGATCTCCGATAGGAAAAACTCGCTCTAAGACTTCTGGAGCGCGATCTTGAACCCAGCGTCTTTCAAAGCTCCCAACGTCCACTCGATATATTGTGTGTGCCCGTGATAGGTCTCCGAGTAGACTAAGATGTCGTCCATGTATACGATGACGCAAAAGTTAATCATTCCTTGAGTCAGCCGCGTCTTGTTGACGAAGTTCTGAAACGTCACATTCATAGCCCGCTGAAATGTGGCGGACGCGTTGCAAATCCCCATAGGACACCGAACCCACAGCCATGTGCCCTCAAACAATACGAAGGCCGTTTTTGGTCGATCTTCCTCTTTAACCAGAATATGATGGAAGCCGTGGTGAATATCAAATTTACTAAAATAATTACCACACCCAATCGCATCCAGCAAATCATCGATTCGGGGAAGGGGATACACATCTTTGATCGTGATATCATTCAATTTTCGATAATCGACGCAAATGTGAATCGACCCGTTCTTCTTCGACACTAATACTACCGGGAATGACCATGGCCCAGTGGCGGGTTCGATCCAACCATTGGCTTCGAACTCCCGAATCCGCTGAAGTGCCGTTTTCCGTTCCACTGGGGAATATCTGTATGGTTTGCAGTGGATGGGAGGATGGTTTCCGGTTTGAATTTCATATCGTATGACTAGCGATAGTCCGATGTCTATGTCCGTTACGCTAATCGCTCCCTTGTATTCCTTTAGAATGTCCGCGATGAGGTGGTGGATCTCGTCCGGTACGAAGTGGGGCACGTGCAACTCATACGATTGACTCCATATCCGTACATCGATCTGTTTTGTACTTACCTGCTTAGTGGTTCCAGGTGGGGGTGCGGAAATAAACGAGTTATCTGATCGCCAAGAGAATATCGTGGCCATCATTTGTGCGTCCTGCTCTCGAATGGCCACGTGTTCCTCCGGGGTTACTCCATCGCGCTGTGTAACACTCCGTATGACGTACGGGGGGTTTATCGTACGGTCATACGTACGGCCGTATGAACGGTCGTACGGCCGTATGTACAGCCCCGTACGAAAAAAAAAGCAAAAAAAAAAAAAAAAAAAAAAACGTTTTTTTTATAATCTCAAATTTGGTAACGAATTTCAATATGACCTTGAGGCAAAAGTGTTTCAGTTTAGTTTTCTGCATAACATATTGTTTTTTCAGATTTTTTTGATTTTGTTTTTTTTGCTTTTTTTTCGTACGTACGTACGACCACATGAGCCCGTACGTACGGTCGTATGTACGTACGGACGGCCCGTATTCGTACAGGGGTCTACATAGCCATCACGAATATCCTCCCATGACACAGGTTTTGTTGCGATTTTGATTCCAAGTCCGTTAGATCCCGTTTCAAGGCGCTCAGGGGATTCCAGAGAACTGGTTTCCACTCCTAAGTGTAACAATCGTATCTCTTTTGCAGATGGTAAAAGGGATCGGGGGAGGCTCGTAATGTCACAAAAGTGTCTTTTGTCGTTGTAACGCGTGAGAAGAGGAGAGATACCTTCGTACAGGGTTCGAGGGGATTCCAAAGAATCGTCCATCCGCGACATCTGTACGAGAGGTTCTCCCAAAACCATCGCCTGTGTCCTCTGTAGGTTTCGACCAGTCAGGCTCAAAGGTTCCGTGCTGGCGCGTCGCGCAGGGTAACCAATGCGCTGCTGCGCCAATTCCAGGATTACTTCATCATCCTCGTCACCATCGTCCGAATCCTTCGATAATTGCTCATCGTCTGCGGAGTTTTCCCAAGTGATCACACGGAGAGTTCCCGTCATTACCCGAGAAACCCATGGAGCTATGTTAGCGGTGGTTTGAAGGGTTAGTCTCATAGGTATGGCGTAGGGTTTTCCTCCCGTATTCCGGAGAATATTCGATCGTCTTTCGAAGTCCAAGTTGGCCCGTAGAGGCATAAGGGCGGGTAGGTCCAAAATAACATCATAAGTGCTTACGTCTAATACTACGACATCTCTCAAGGCATGCACCTTACCCAATCGAAAAGCAACATTAGTCATCGTTCCCACCGTTTTGATCTTTTCCTCATTTGCTGAGACGAGCTGATCCTTCTCCGTAAGCATAATCAAATTTTTCTTCCTTCCTGATTTTTCGACTACTCGTAGTGAGATAGCTAAAACAACTGCTCCGAAATCGATAATGGCATTGTACGGGACTCCCCATACTTCGATGTCACATTCTGCTGATTTCCACCGAATCGCTTTAATCCATAGGAAGTGATCATCTTTCTGGATTAGCCCTAAACGTATCGGATCCGAAGTACCGGCAGCAGGTTCGTTCAGTATTGGACTATTTGTTTCGTGTTTACTGTGCGGGCTAAGGCGAACCGTTTCCGATTTGCCTTACAGTGTTGTAACATGCGTTCGTTCGCCTGCTCTGATATTGATAGTGGATGACCGATCGGAAGAGGAATCCGATGATCTAGTGCCCGTACAATGTTTAAAACGTCGATTTCTCCGGTGACGAAGGTGGGTCCTCCCGACTCCATCTCTCCTAGAGAAGGTCTCCACTTTGCCACTTCCCTCTGTTCGGGGGCGGGCCTGATTGTTCCAATCATGCCTAATCCTGGGTAGCCAAGCGTTACGTACTGATCCAACGGAATGAGCTCAGTGGCTTCTTCCGTGGTAGCTAATGCGCTTCCTCCTCCTTCGATTTTTTCCATCAACGCTCCTACTCGTCTTGGTCCGTTGGCGATCAGGACTGCTGCTACCGGTGCGGCTCTGATCCGTGGTTGTGGGGGCCAATGCGGCCAGTCTCGGGCTATATGCGCAGGTTGGTGACACATGTAACAGACGTTCAAATTACCAGCGGCCCGTCCGAGAGCGGGTGCTGGGGCCAGCCCGTGTTGAATCGGGACGGCACGTACTGCTATCGGTCGCATCGACCTCAACATCGCTTCTATTCGAGCATTGTGTTCCCGCTGTTCCTTTTTACTTTCTAGGATCAGATTGACCAGTGTTTTGGTCAGTTCCAGTAAGGCACTTGATTCATTCGATCGTGAGGGGTTTCCTGTCAGTGGTGGGGGCGTGGTCATCACAGGGATCACCATGCTCGGGATCATACTCGCCTATTTGTTGATGATGCATCGTGTTTTGTAGCCTTCAATGCGAATAGACGGAAAAGCAAAAATCAGGCCGAACAAATCCTGAAACAGTTCGAGAGAAGCTATGATCCTTCGCTGACTTTGAAGCGCACGAAGATTGAAGACGGGAAATGGGAATTCTTCGGATGCAGTCTGACCGTTGCAGAGTCGTATCCTTTCCTAGGATGCTGCCAAAGCGTCAAGAATGAAGGGGAATTAAGAAGGAAAGAGCCCCTAGTCTTCAGTGCTTTCCAAGACTTCGGATCCTGGACGAGCAAGAATGTGATGATGGCAGTGATCACTAGCGCACTACATAGAATATATGCGAATTTTGTTTCGTGCATGCAGGTCATTGATTCATTTATCCTTGTCAAAATGGATTTGCGGAGACGCGGCTACCCTGACCATTTCTTCAGAAGAGGAATCAGGAACTTTGCAAGAGAAACGGGGGATGCATGGAGATGGATTGCAGAACAAGTGACGATGGATTGAGAGGAAGAGTGAGTGGGATGTAGAATAGTAGAGTCGTGAACCTGGACCAATGAGACAGAGTCGGGACTAGGAGGGGATAGGATGGAACTAATTAGGATAATGGAGCAGGGACTCAGAGTTAATCGGTCCTGGGGTAAGCCTCATATTTCTTCTGTTTATTGATACTAGATGTTGTGTAATGGGACCCGGGTTGAGCCCACAACCCTGTAGTCTACTACATAATGTATACTGCGTAATGGGTTTTACTGTGGCCGGTAAGAATTGCACTGATTCCCTACAGGCCAATTGGGCCCGCAGGAAACTCGGTACTTTCTCTACCGAGTATACTGTTTTGGGATGAATCAGCAGTCTGACACAGTAGGACCAGGGTTTGTTTTTCAAATTTGTTTTTCAAATCTGTTCGAGCGTACGACTGAACCGGTGTAAGATCTGGTATCTGACACTATCGAAAGTCAGAGGAGAATTGTCGTGTTCTTCTGTCCGCGGCGGCTAGGAATAGGAACCGGGACTAGAATAACGTATTACGGGACGGAACCAACGATATGGAAAGTGACAAATACCCGATGACATATTAACCTGGCAAACGCCAGGTTTCTTCCTCTTCGTTTTCCCGCTATCATAGGGGAAGCGCGATGTGTGAGTCGGAGTCAACAATGGGTCCTGGGTGTTGTGGAACGCTATGGTGGATCGCGTTAACATTTGAGTGTGAACACGCTCTTGACAGTTTTCTACCAAGTGTGCTTTTGCGTACATGTGTGATGCTGTTCTACTTGCTCCTCTCATCGGAAGGTAACCCCCCATAATTTTTTCATTTTTGTTTTCACGAATAATATATTTTTTTAATTAAGAAAATGCAACCAGCCAAAATGAGCATTTTTATTTTGTGTTTTGAAAGGTATTTCGATTTGTTTATATTTTTTTGCTGTCATCACACTGTGGGGCTTGAGTTGACTGTACCTGGGTGAGCCAAAAAAAAAAAAAAAAAAAAAAAAACACCTCTCTTTTGTGGTCTGGCTGTTCACAGTCGCAAGGCCAAACGACAGGCCAGTCACGTACGGTGAGGGCACTGGTGTATACTAACTAAACATTTGCTTTTCTTTTGATATTATGTAGCCTAGGCTGCGTCTCATCGACTCCCCGCGGAGCTTGCTCCGCATCCTAGATTTCTTAGCTTTATTATCACAAAGTTCCGATGATTTTGCAGAAGCGTGTTTATTTGTCTTGCGATCCACTACAAGTATGAGGATAGTGCTGCGTGCCTCTGACCCTAGTCTGGAGCCAGGGCTATCTTGCTATTTTGCCTGTTCGTCCTGTGGGATCAGGCCGTGGTCTGACCCCACAGGTCGTGTGTTATTCAGTCTAGTCCATTCCTGCCAGGTACCATGTCGGTAGCTGGCTCGTCCAGTCCAATCCAGTCAGTCCGCTGGGGATATACCCCAACTACAGTCTGTGTATTTTGAGTCATTCTTCATCAGATTCTGTACAGTTTGGAGTACGTGTGTGTTGAGCCTGTGTTGGAGCTGCGATGTCCCTTCCAGCTCCAGCTCCAACTCGATCTCCGTTATCCTAGTCCCTTCGTCTTGATCCTGATGGACTACCATCCCGGCAGGTCCGTCACAGGCATACTGGGATCATGAACATGCAAAGCGGGTAGCCATCGAACATGTTGTTCCCCGGAGTCCCAGTGTGTGTATGACCAACTTCAAGTTCGCAAAATTCCACTCAGCACCCCAGAGCTATGATGGGAGTAGGCTTGGCCCCTGGGGCCATGCCCCATCTGCAGACATTCACTTCTTGTTCTGAGTATTTTCCAGTGTGGACGTACTCTGGTTGTGAGATTTTTAGATCGGATGGCAGGAAGCCGTCTGCACTAAATCCATAACTAAACCGTCCCAAGTGGGGCACCGACCCCAGGCCTGAATAGTTAGTGGGGACGATCCAAAAGTAAGGCCAACCTCTTTTCTTTTCTACTGGCATAACAATCATGTTGATGATCGTAAATCAGAGTTTCGCCTCTGATCTCAAATAATGGTTTCTAATTTTTAGATTCTCAATGAACTCGTGAAGAATAATCCACAAACCTGATTCAAGACAGTGGGATCATGAATGATTTCCAAAATTTCTGAATAACTCTGGATTTTTTCTTTTCATATTGACGATCGTAAATCAGAGCCTCGTCTCTGATCTTGAATAGTGATCTCTAACTTTTTATAATTTCAATGGTCTCGTGAATTTGTTGAATCTTGTTTTTCCTGATGCTTCTATTCTAGTGTTTTGTTCTTGCACTGGTCGTTGTGATACACTCCTGTTTGAGAGGGTTAGTAGTTGGAGGGAGGTGACACGTCCTGTTGGCGAGGAGGTCAGTCGGTAGGACTGAAATAGGGCATAGCAGCAACGAAGATGGTGGCTCCGTTGTGATAAGTTTTGCTGGAGGGGGGTCAGGGGAAGTGTTCATGTGGTTTGGGGGTGTTGAGCAGGACTGGTGCATGGAGGAAGCCAGGCATTTAGAAGCCTTAGTTGCCACGGTGTGTTTAGGAGATTATCCGACATTGGGTTATCGCCATCATGTCCATAAGGTTAGGGTTGGCCGATGCCACCACGACACTGGCTGGAGCTGCGGTTTGGTTGCGCTGCCCTGTAACCTGGGTATGAGGGGGTTAGAAACCTTGTAGAGAGATCTGGGGAACTCCCGAGGGTGCAAGGCAATCTAGTGGCTAACTACGAGCTGGTATTAGGACGACGCGGGTCGGAGTTGGGGTGGGTCGCGCCGCTGTGACGCCCCAACCTCACGCCCAGCGCGACTTCCTGATCGGAGTGGGACGGAGGCCCGCAAGTGTGAAAGAAGGGGGTGTGCCAAGGAATGGCAAGGATTTTAGGAAAGTGGGGGTGGAGTCCCAGGTCGGAACTAAGATCTCCGCTGACAAGTTCAGGGACAATGGTGCAAGGTGGTACGCGAAGATCGTGTCTGGGATTATCGTCTCTGCCTGTTGCGTCGTTGTGGTCGGTTCCTCATATGACGAACTCGTGGGTCGTGGTGGCTGTCGCGCGGTTTGACTAGTTGTCGGTGCCGCTCGACTCCTGTTCAGGTTTGCTGGGTAATTTCTGAATCTCGATACGTCTGGTGCCGCTGGCACTTTTAGCACGGTGTGCGGGGCCAATAGTGGGCTATGGAATTCCACGGTACCACTGTGAGCTGGTGATATGAAAGAAGGAGGTGAAAGGGAGGGAAATTGGTAATAAGAACGACAAAGCCTAAAGATATGTAATGTTGAGTGTTGTTAGTCTCCGGATAGTCGGGTTCCCTAGGATCGTTAGTTATGGCCCAGTGAAAGTCTCTTGCGCACAGTCGGTTGTTCTTCGTCAAACAGGGGAATTCCGGGTTTCTCAAGTTTCTCCGCCGTCTGAGATGTTCACCCTCCAAGTATTCGTGATACTCTAGGTTCCTCAAGCTCTCATGATCGGTGATCCAAGAGTGGGGTTTTACAACCATAGCCGATTGTTGAATTCAATCTCCTGCCTCCTCATGGTGAGTTCGAGGTCGACTCATGCAGACGCGCTCGTACGCTGCGACTTGGTTTTCTCAAGATTGCGGCCGTACGAGAGAGTGCACATAAGCAAAAGCGGATCAGACTCGGGCTTCTCGTATCGAGGCCTCAGTTGTGCCCTACATGCATGCAACTATCCTATCCATACAATTTCGGGTGGGATCAGTCATTACATTCACACCCAAACCATTTATGTGACGAAAAGGGGGAAAAAAGGGGAGGGGGGGTAATCACAGTATCTTCGGTGATATGATGATGATCGTCCGTAGCGAGTGTTTTCGATCGGGGGGGGTAATCACAGTATCTTCGAGTATCTTCGGTGACCTGGGACTGTTGCTCAACACAGATGGATACTAGAAAGTGACGAAATACTCAAGCATGCACCACAAATTAAGATAAAGGAAATCCGAAAAGATCACTCGAAAAAGAAGAAGAAAAAAAAGGTTCGCATCCATGTCATGCATATACACGAAGCAAGGGCAACATAGAAAATCCGAAACGAATTACAAGGAAAGCCCAAGAGGGCCACAACAACACTCGTGGTCAATGGGACCCCGAAATTTCGTCGAAAGGGATAGCGAAGCTTGGTAACGAAAAAATAGCTAGGTTACTAATGGTCCGGGGGCCGGTCATCTCCCCCGAACGTCTCCCCCATACGTCCGGTACCTCCGTCGTCCAGGGAAAAAAAGTTTTTTTTTTCGAAAAATAAAAAAATATAAATATATTTTTCGGTTTTTGATTTATAAGTCATGATTGACTGCAAATTTGAACATGACTCCAACGCAAAAGTTGCTTGTATTTGAGAACTGTTTTTTTTTTAGAACTGTTTTTTTTTTTTTTTTTTTTTTTTGCGCTAGGTCGGACAACCCCTGTCCGGTCGGACATCCCGGACGGTCAGAGGGGTCCCGGACGTCCGATCCAACAACCTAGAAAAATAGTGAATTCGTGGTTTTGAAACCCGAATTCATCCTTTGTGTTACCGAAATCGTATTTTTAAAACCTGAAATGTGATTTCAGGATAACAACTAAGTCTATAAAGTTTTTATTGAAGCCATAAGTTACCGATATTTGAAGTGATATCGGCTCGTGCAGCAGAACTTCGGGATTTTACTAAGTCGTTTTCTCCGCATGTCGTTCGGGATTACGTATATTCGGGATTTCGTTACCGAATTCGCACTTCGGGATTTCACGATTTTACTTAGTCATTTTTTTTTTTCAAAGTCATATCCGCACGTGCGGTTCGGGATTTCGTTACCCAAATTGCACTTCGGGATTTCGGGATTTTACTTAGTCGTTTTTTCGAAGACATATCCCCACAGCATTCGAGATCTCGTCACCGAAATCGCACTTCGGGGTTTCAGGATTTTACTTAGTCATTTTTCGTGAGTCTTATCTACATGGCGTTTGGGATTTCGTCACCGAAATCGCACTTTGGGATTTCGGGATTTTACCAGGTCGATTTTGGAAGTCATATCCGCACGGCGTTCGAGATTTCGTTACCGAAATCTCACTTCGGGATTTCGGGATTATACTTAGTCGGTTTTCAAAGTCATATCCGCATATGCGTTCGGGATTTCGTCACCGAAATTGCACTTCGGGATTACGGGATTCTACTTAGTTGTTTTTTTTAAGCATATCCGCACCACATTCGGGATTTGGTTACCGAAATCGCACTTCGGGATCTCGGGATCTAACTTAGTCATTTTCGAGTCTTATCCGCACAACATTCCGGATTTCGTCACTGAAATCGCACTTCGGGATTTCGGGATTTTACTTAGTCGTTTTTCGTGAGTCTAATCCGCACGTAGTTCGGGATTTCTTTACCGAAATCGCACTTCCAGATTTCAGGATTTCGCTTAGTTGTTCTTCGAAGTCTTATCCGTACAACATTCGGGATTTCGTTACCGAAATCACACTTTGGGATTTCGAGATTTTACTTAGGCGTTTCTCGTGAGTCTTATCCGCACGACATTCGGGATTTCAACACCGAAGTCGCTCTTCGGGGTTTCGGGATTTTACTTATTCATTTTTCGTGAGTCTTGTCCACATGGCGTTCGGGATTTCGTCACCGAAATCGCACTTCGGGATTTCGAGATTTTACTTAGTCAGTTTTCGAAGTCATATCCGCAAATGCGTTCGGGATTTCGTCACCGAAATCGCACTTCAGGATTTCGGGATTTTACTTGGTCGTTTTTTTGAAGACATATCCGCACGACATTCGGGATTTTGTCACCAAAATCGCACTTTGGGATTTCAGGATCTTACTTAGTCGTTTTCTAGTCCGATCCGCACGGTATTCGGGATTTCGTCACCGTAATCACACTTCGAAATTTCGAGATTTTACTTAGTCGTTTTTTGTGAGTCTTATCTGCACGTTGTTCGGGATTTTGTTACCAAAATCGCTTCCGAATTTCGGAATTTCGCTTAGTCTTTTTTCGAAGTCTTATCCGTACGGCATTCGGGATTTCGTTACCGAAATCGCACTTCGGGATTTCCAGATTTTTCTCGGGCGTTTTTCGTTAATCTTATCCGCACGACACTCGGGATTTCGTCACCGAAATCGCACTTCGGGGTTTCGGGATTTTACTTTGTCATTTTTCGTGAGTCTTATGGGCAGTGCATTCGGGATTTCGATACCGAAATCGCACCTCGGGATTTCGGGATTTTACTAGGTCGTTTTTGGAAGTCATATCCGCACGGCGTTCCGGATTTCGGAATTTTACTTAGTCAGTTTTCAAAGTCATATCCGCACATGCGTTCCGGATTTCGTCACCAAAATCGCACTTCGGGATTTCGGGATTTTACTTAGGCGTTTTTCGTGAGTCTTATCCGCACGACATTCGGGATTTTGTCACCGAAATCACACTTCGGGGTTTCGAAATTTTACATAGTCATTTTTCGTGAGTCTTATCCGCATGGCGTTCAGGACTTCATCACCGAAATCGCACTTCAGGATTTCAAGATTTTACGAGGTCGTTTTTGGAAGTCATATCTGTACGGCGTTCGGAATTTCGTTACCGAAATCGCACTTCGGGATTTCGGGATTTTACTTGGTCGTTTTTACGAAGAAATATCCGCACGACATTCGGGATTTCGTTATCGAAATCGCACTTCGGGGTTTCGGGATTTTACCAAGTCGTTTTTGGAAGTCGTATTCGCACGACGTTCAGGATTTCGGTACCGAAATCGCACTTCGGGATTTTAGGATTTTACTTCGTCGGTTTTCGAAGTCATATCGGCACATACGTTTGGGATTTCGTCACTGAAATCCCACTTCAGGATTTCGGGATTTTACTTAGTCGCTTTTTCGAAGCATATCCGCACGACATTCGGGATTTGGTTACCGAAATCGCACTTCGGGATTTCGGGATTCTACTTAGTCGTTTTTCGTGAGTCTTATTCGCACGTTGTTCGGGATTTCGTTACCGAAATCGCACTTCCAAATTTTGAGATTTCACTTAGTCGTTCTTCGAAGTCTTATCCATACGGCATTCGGGATTTCGTTACCGAAATCGCACATCGGGATTTCGAGCTTTTACTTCGGCGTTTTTCGTGAGTCTTATCCGCAAGATATTCGAGATTTCGTCATCGAAATCGCACTTCGGGGTTTCAGGATTTTCCCAGGTCGTTTTCTGGAAGTCATATCCGCACGACGTTCGGGATTTTGTTACCGAAATTGCACTTTGGGATTTCGGGATTTTACTTAGTCGGTTTTCCAAGTCATATCCACACATGCGTTCAGGATTTCGTCACTGAAATCGCACTTCGGGATCTTGGGATTTTACTAAGTCATTTTTCGAGTCTTATCCGCACGACATTCGGGATTTCGTTACCGAAATCGCACTTCGGGATTTCGCGATTTTACTTAGTCGTTTTTTATTAGTCTTATTCCCACGTTGTTTGGGATTTCGTTATCGAAATCGCACTTCCCGATTTCGGGATTTCGCTTACTCGTTTTTCGAAGTCTTATCCATACGGCATTCGGGATTTCGTTACCGAAATCGCACTTCGGGATTTCAAGATTTTACTTTGGAGTTTTTCGTGAATCTTTTTTTTTTTTTTTTTTTTAAACGGTTGTAGAGGTGTCGGGGTTAATGACCCAGGGAGGATGTCCGCCTGAGGGCTTTCCGCGCTGAGGTCAGCCCTACTGACGGTGCAGCGGGCCCACCCACCACCCAGTGATCTGTCAAGGAGAGACACACAAGCATAGTTACCCACTACGGAGTTTTTCGTGAATCTTATCCGCACGGCATTGGGGATTTCGTCATCGAAATCGCACTTCGGGGTTTCGGGATCTTACTTAGTCATTTTTCGTGAGTCCTATCTGCATGGCGTTCGGGATTTCGTCATCGAAATCGCACCTCGGGATTTTCGGGATTTTACTAGGTCGTTTTTAGAAGTCATATATGCACGGCGTTAGGGATTTCATTACTGAATTCGCACTTCGGGATTTCAGGATTTTACTTAGTCGGTTTTTCAAAGTCATATCCACACGTGCGGTTCGGGATTTCGTCACTGAAATTGCACTTCGGGATTTCGGGATTTTACTCTATTTTTAAAGATCAGAAATTTTGCAAAACAGACTGTCTTACATATAATGATATAACCCATATTGTCATTTATCTGAATGACTCTTTCTTTGCTAAAGCATTTCGTGTTGCCATTGTGAATGCACTCTCATTTCTGTATTTCGATTTCGCTCTCATTTCTTTGCATAAATTAATTAAATATAATATTTTCAATGGGTTGAAATTGTGTATTGTCCTTGATATGTTGGAAGAATAACACATGAATTGGTAAACCATTGGAGGCACAAAAAAACAAGACACTCTTTCTGTTGGGATCTGTGACCGTGTTTGTTGGTGTCTGCATGTTGTCTGAGTACATGTTGGACTGTATGTGTGTGTGACTGTGTGGGCTCATGTGAATATCGTGTGGTCTCTTTCACCATCCTCTCATCTCTATCCGCCCCTATGCAAGTCGTTTTTTTCCCGCTGGGTCCGATCTGTATGTTGAGAATGCTTGTTGTTGCTGTGTTCCTAAATTTGTGTGTGATTAGTTCGTTGGTTTCTTCCTGTTGTCTAAGTGCATGTCAGACTGTCTGTGTGATCGCGTGGGGGTTTGAATATCGTGTGGACTTTTTTCACCCTCCTCCCATCTTTCTCCACCTCAATGCAAGTCATTCTCTCCCCGCCCCGTGGTCCACTTTTTGCAATAAACAGCGAATGTAATGCAAATTCTGTTCTCATAAATTTATTATCGGATTCTTGGCTCACTAGGCCATATTAAAAAGCAATAAGAGACGGACAAATGGATGGTAACATTTATAGGCATCAAAACATAATGTTCACCCTATTTTTTTTTTTTTCATTTTGTTGTGTTTGTCCATTTGGGAGGTATATCTCCTTTCGTTTCTGTCTCGAATGCTACACAATGAAGAAATTATTGATATGTTTGCAAGTATGAAGGATCCTCTTTGCTGCGCTTTGTTTGACGCAAGTGGAATCAAGAGCAAAGCCATACGAAAGCGGTAGAAGACCAAGTGCCCCATGATGCGGCTGAGGGTGATCAACGGTGATGGCATAAATAATTATCGTATTGTTCCTCGAGATTCTGTTCTGACCCTTTCTTGGAGGAGCTCAGTGTCCGACCATGTGGTAACTCTTATATGGCGATGTTGCAGTGTGAGGTCATCACATGTGCCTACTCACCATGTGGCTTAATAAGACTTCTATATATCGAGTGTGACGTCAAAGTGGTAACTCTAATAAGACCATGTTGCAGGTAGGACATCACCACGGTCGCTTTTGAGGATCTCACTTTCATACAGCACTTCCCCTAGCGGCCCAGTGCTGGATTGCAGATCGGATTGACGATCCGACGGTCCACATCTGAGTGCTCGTAATGGACCTAGGCTGAACAGACCAAGCCAACACTATTTACCAGGTAGTACCAGAGGACACATTGAGACTTTTTGCTGTGTCAGTTTTGCTTCAGCGCAGCGCTGCTACACCCAACACTAAGTTAGGTGTCATGCAACACTAAGGACAGAGAGAGAGAGAGAGAGAGAGAGAGAGAGAGAGAGAGAGAGAGAGAGTGAGAGAGAGAGAGAGAKAGAGAGAGAGAGAGAGAGAGTCGATGACTTGTTGACGTCACAGCTCCAGCTTCAGGCTAGCAGTCTCCACGAACTCCAAGACGACACCTTACATATCTGGGCCTCGGTCAGGAGTGAGCGAGAGAGTCAATCTTCCTCGCTCCAACCTTCCATCGCCATCTCCTCCTCTACCCCTTTCGGTTATTCCTCTTCTTCTTCTTCTTCTTCCTCTACTTATTCTTTTTCTTTTTCTTTTTTTTATTCTTCTTCTTCTTCACCTTCTTTAACTCCTCTCTATTCTCTGGTAAGGATCAGGGGCAGAAATCAGTGGTAGATGTTAGTGACATCAACATTGGACCAGTTACCGAACAAAAACTCTAGAGGTTATTTTCGGATTGGTATTCAACGACATGTAGATTAAGTATCATCGACACTTGAGATTCTGTATCGTCGACATTGGGGCTCTATGTCAGCGACATTTTGGATTTCGTTCGGTGACATTTGAGATTCTATATCGATAACATTTTTTGTATTCCATATCAGTGGCCATGGCTGTGACTTCATCTCCCTCCTCCACTTCGTTTCTTCTCCCCCACTTCATATGTGTGTGGTTGTACGGGCTGGCGCACTTTCTATGTATGAGCACCAGACCATAACCCACTGATTGATGTGCGTGTGTGTCTGTATGCAGTCTAGTCATTTGTGAGTCTGTCTATGATTTCAGTTTTCCACTACATCGTAATCATCTTTTATAATTGATCAGTTCTTGGTTCTGCACTTGTGTTTATTTGCACTAGTATGCAACAGGGGCACTCAGTGCCAACAAATTGAGATAGTTGGCTTGCTCCATTGCTGTCCATATGTATCTCGGACTATTGTCAACTTTTGTTCATTTTTCTTTTAATGAAAGTTGTAACAACGTTCTGAATTATTGAGCAACCAAGGCTACCAAACCCGCACGAGTCCAATTGCCCTGCAAGGCGACCGGGCCAGTACGCCCGAGACCCTCCCGCCAGGGTTACCCAAGCAGGTCAAAAAAACAACAACAGAAAAAGAAAAAAAAAAATGATGCTGGGGGTATTTTGCACTCTCCGAGAGCTTCCCAAATTCGGCCTAATTTTAGTTCGTGGTGCACGTCAATTTTATACGGGAGGGGGGGCGGTTGAGGGTCTTATAGTGGTTTCAAAGGAGTTGAAGGATCCTCCAAAAGGGGGTAATAATTTTCCTTCTGTTTTTTATTTTAATTTCGATTTCTGTAAACAATATAAAAGTGACCCTCAGCCAAAAGTTGTCTTGATTTCTATTGTGCACATTTTTTTTTTCCGGGTTACTGGTAGGGACCCCGGCTGACCCGATTGCTGTGCAGATCATTCCGATCAGGTCTCGTGCCAGCCTTGGGGACCAGGGCGGCATGGGTGGTACTTCCCGATGAACTTTTGTACAAGGGCAAAAGTGTCATATGCGTCAAAGTCCGCTAACCCACATCGCGACCAACTTTTTTTCTTTTGGTAGGGGCCGCTAGCTATTGTGGCCCGGTAGTGCTGAAGCCTGAAAGTTGTGGAGCACATACGTTTTACTCCTGCGGCCGATGTATGGGCCAAGTACTAGTGGTTTCGGAATTATGGTCGGGTGATTGCTTATTGACCACTTAGAAAAAGTAACTGGGTCACGCCTTAGCGGGGCCGCTTAATTAATAGGCTCGTGTTTTTTTTTTTTTTTTTTTAATTCTCTCTGTTTCAGTTCAAGAATTGTGAAATTCTAAGTGTGCTACTGGCCACTTGGCTTGGGTAAGGGCAAATCAGGCCGCAAAGTCGGGGTCTTCAACCAGACGAAGTCTAAAGTGGCCCTCCAACTCTACAAGTCCTAGAAGTTAACTATTTTTTTTCTATTTTCTCACTCTCCCAAGTGGAAAGCAAACTCACGCGAGGGAGGACATTTAAAAGAGTTGTACCCCTACCTAGGCGCCAGTCCCTTTTTGTTTTTTTTTTCAATTTTTTCTTAGATCTATCTGTCTCGGTTGAACAACTGTAATATTATTGGTATGCTACCAGTCACTTGGCTAAGGCGAATGAAAAGCAGGCCACATAGGTGAGTCTTCCAAACCGATCGTGAAGAGGCCGGACATGTCGCTTTAAGGAATCTCGCACTAGTTTTGTTTTTCCACTTTTCTACTCTTCTCATGGAAAGCAAAGTAAAGAAAGACAAAACATTCATGTAGGTCACACCTTAGCCCAACCACCAAAACAATTATTATTTTATTTTATTTTTCCGTTGTACGTTTCAATTGAACAATTTGAATATTTTTTATGATTTTTTTTTTTTTTTTTTTCCTTTAACCTCTTTCAGTTTCAGAATTAGAATACTCTCTATCAAGTTCTTTCTAAAGTAGGATATATCGGTGTAAAGAATCTCGTACTAGCTCAGTAATTCTTTTTTTCGACTAAAAAATATACATATATATATATACATAGTTCTACGTGATGCTATATATATATATATTTTGACGATATATATATATTATTTTTTTTATATTTTTTTCAACCCGTTTGAGTTTAAATAATTATAACAATCTCTATCGAGATCTTTTAATTATTTTTTTCAAATTATTTTCCTTGAACCAATTTCAGTTTAACATTTAAAAAATTGTCTATCAAGTTTTTTCTAAAGACACTACACAATGTTCCAAAATTCAAGAGTATGTTTTCATTAAATCAGAAGTCCACCCAATAAGAAACATTTGTTTTAGGAGTCTCACCGAGGCCAGTATCCCCAGAATAAATTAAGGTATTTTCGCTAACGAAACCCTGAATACCCAAAGAGCTATTAATCCTAGATATACTCAATAAACCCCCAAAATCTCGTACTATATTCTTGTTAATGAAACCCCCAATACCTATCAAGATATAATTCTTATCGAGGTTGTAAATTTATGAAATCCCTAAATGTATTTTCGTTAACCAAACCACGAATACCTATCGACATATAATTCATACATAGGCTAACTAAAATTTTGAAATCCTAAAGTGTATTTTTCGTAATGAAACCCCGTATGCCTATCGAGATATAATCCATAGAGAGACTAAGTAAGATCCCGAAACCCTGTAGTGTATTTTCAGTAACGAAACCTCGACAGCCTATCGAGATATAATCCCCAGAGAGACTAAGTAAAATCTCGAAACCCCATAGTGTATTTTCGATAACGAAACCCCGACAGCCTATCGAGATATAATCCCTAGAGAGACTAAGTAAAATCCCCAAACCCCGTAGTGCATTTTCGCTAACGAAACCGCAAAAGCCTATCGAGATATAATCCCTAGCGAGCCTAAGTAAAATCTCGAAACCCCGTAGTGTATTTTCGGTAACGAAACCGTGAAAGCCTATCGAGATGTAATCCTTAGAAACACTAAGCAAAATTTTAAAACCCCGTAGTGTATTTTCGGTAACGAAACCCCGAAAGCCTATCGAGATATAATCCAAAGACTTGGTAAAATCCCCAAACCCAGTAGTGTATTTTCGGTAACAAAACCCCGAAAGCCTATCGAGATATAATCCTTAGAAAGACTAAGTAAGATCACGAAACCCCAAATCGTATTTTCAGTAACGAAACCATTAAAGTCTCTCGAGATATAATCTAGAGATTCCAAGTAAAATCCTGAAACCCCGTAGTGCATTTTCACTAACGAAACCCTGAAAGCCTATCGAGATATAACCCCTAGAGCGACCACGTAAAATCCTGAAACCCCGTAGTGTATTTTCGGTAACAAAACCCCGAAAGCCTATCGAGATATAATCCTTAGAAAGACGAAGTAAAATTATGAAACCCTGTAGTGTATTTTCGGTAACGAAACCCCGAAAGCCTATCAACATATAATCCCTAGAGAGACTTTGTAAAATCTCGAAACCCCGTAGTGTATTTTCGGTAACGAAACGCCGAAAACCTATCGAGATATAATCCCTAGAGAGACTAAGTCAAAATCCCGAAACCCCGTAGTGTATTTTCGCTAACGAAACTCCGAAAGCCTATCGAGATATAATCCCTAGAGAGACTAGGTAAAATCCCTAAACGTCGTAGTGCACTTTCACTATCGAAACCCCGAAAGCCTATCGAGATTTAATCCTTACAGACATAAAGTAAGATCATGAGACCCCATAGTGTATTTTCGGTAACGAAACCCAGAAAGCCTATCGAGATATAATCCCTAGAGAGACTGAGTATAATCCCAAAACCCCGAAGTGTATTTTCAGTAACGAGACCCCGAAAGCCCATCGAGATATAATCCCTACAGAAGCTTAGTAAAATCTCCAAACCCCGTAGTGCATTTTCCCTATCGAAACTCCGAAAGCCTATCGACATTCAATCCCTAGAGAGACTAGGTAAGATCTCGAAACCTCGTAGTGTATTTTCGTTAACGAAACCCCGAAACCCTATCGAGATATAATCCGTAGAGACACTAAGTAAAATCCCGAAACCCCGAATTATATTGTCGGTACCGAAACCCCAAAAGCCTATCGAGATATGATCCCTAGAGAGACTTAGTAAATCCCTAAGCCCCGTAGTGCATTTTCGGTAACGAAACCCCGAAAGCTTATTGAGATATTATCCCTAGAGATACTAAGTAAAATCCCGAAACCTCGAAGTGTATTTTCGCTAACAAAACCCCGAAAGCCTATCGATATACAATCCCTAGAGAGACTAAGTAAAGTCTCGAAAACCCGAAGTGTATTTTCGGTAATGAGACCCTGAAAACCTATCGAGATATAATCCTTAGACATACCAAGTAAAATCCCGAAACCCCGAAGTGTATTTTCGGTAACAAAACCCTGAAAGCCTATCGAGATACAATCCCTAGAGATAACTTAGTAAAATTTCGAACCCCTGTAGTGCATTTTCGCTATCGAAACCCCGAAAGTGTATCGAGATGTAATCCCTTGAGAGTATAAATAAAATTTCGAAACCCCGAAGTGTATTTTCGGTAGCGAAACCCCGAAAGCCTATTGAGATATAATTCATCAAGAGACTTAGTAAAATCCTGAAACCCTGAAGTGTATTTTCGGTAACGGAATCCCGAAAGCCTATCGAGATATAATCCCCAGAGAGACTTAGCAGAATCCCGAAACCCCGTAGTGCATTTCCGGTGACGGAAACCTGAAAGCCTATCGAGATATAATACCTAGAGACGCTTAGTAAAATTCTGCAACCCCGTAGTGTATTTTCGGTAACGAAACCTCGACAGCCTATCGAGATATAATCCCAAGAGAAACTAAGTAAAATCTCGAAACCCCATAGTGTATTTTCGGTAACGAAACCCATAAAGCCTATCGAGATATAATCCCTAGAGAGACTAAGTAAAATCCCGAAAACCCGTAGTGCATTTTCGCTATCGAAACCCTGAAAGCCTATCGAGATATAATCCCTAGAGAGACTTACTAAAATCCTGAAACCCAGTAGTGCATTTTCGGTAACGAAACCCCGAAAGCCTATCGAGATATAATCCCTAGATATACTGAGTAAAATTCCGAAGCCCCGAAGTGTATTTTCGCTAACGAAACCCCGAAAGCCTTTAAAATCCCTAGAGAGACTTAGTAAGATCCCGAAACCCCGTAGTGCATTTTCGGTAACCGAACTCTGAAAGCCTATCAAGATATAATCCCTAGAGAGGCTAAGTAAAATCCCGAAAACCCGTAGTGTGCTTTCGGTAACGAAGCCCCGAAAGCCTATCGAGATATAATCCCCA
>BFEA01000459.1:739732-751306 GCA_003427395.1 Chara braunii | reverse complement strand
CTCTCTCTCTCTCTCTCTCTCTCTCTCTCTCTCTCTCTCTCTCTCTCTCTCTCTCTCTCTCTCTCTCTCTCTCTCTCTCTCTCTCTTTCTCCCCCTCTCTCTCTCTCTTTCTCTCTCTACATTCCCCAATGCGGGTAGTTCGTCGCCGCGCATCAACAAAGAGTTGGTTCGAACATGCAAGCCAGATTCGCCCGTGCGCCACAATCCGTCGCGGCCCGCACGTAAACCCCGCATACCCGACACCAGCTTGTCGGATCGCCCAACCGTCTCGTCGGCTCACCTCTCAAGCTGACTCATTGGTTGACCCCCACTGATCGCACTAACTCCAGAGTTCATAGAGAGTAAACTAATCGTGCTCACCAGATTTATAGCATGCATGCTTGCGCGAAGGATACGGGATTAAGCCCAAGTGATTAGGAGGAGAAAAGAGGAAGTGCCTACGTCTGCATGGTCAGGCCACGGCGCGGGGGTCGTAGCCACACTCCACGCATGGATCCGGTCATACAAACGTTCGGGCCAATTGAAATAGAGTATTAAGCATGAAAGACAAAGAAGAAGAAGGCGGGCGAACACGAGGAAACCAAAAAAGAAGAAAGATACAGTTACAATCGCGCCCGCCAAAAACGACAGTTACACAAGATTAAGGGCGCGATCCAGTCAGAGCCCAATTCCTAGTGCCGTAAGATGTGCGCGAGTGAGAAGCGCGGCGCAGCAAAATTCAGAGTACCTGAATTCCTAGCCAAAGTCCTAATTGGATAAAGAAAATTTTGAAAAGCCCAAAAACAATTCCGCGAGCCTGTGGGGGCTTGACGTTAGTTGAAAATTCAAAAAAACAATATTCCCACGCGATGATGGTGCCAAAAATTCGTAGTGCTCTCAGCAGAACAAGAAAGAAGCCATGGCCACCGTTGTCCGTCGCGCTCGCTAGGGCGCGGTTACCCTATCGTTGGCGCGAGACTTTCTCGACACCGACCTGACTGATTCCCACAGAAAACAAAAAGAAACGAGGGCATCCATGCAATTTGCCCGACTGACCCATCTTTCCACAGCTCATCCATCCGACCCATCCATTTCCCCAAGACAACTTCGCTGAGAAAGTCGCGCGATTACAGAAAATGGTTCGTCGCACCACCATGTAACCCAGCGGTTGGTGGTGTTAGGCCTCGAAGAGCCTGGTATCTTGGATATGTGGGTCGAGGCAGCCGTAGGATAGTCGGTTGATAGCGTTGGGGCAGCAGGTTTTTGTTTATATCGGTTTCCAGATAATCCCAATGGGTTCTCATTTTTCATGAGTAAGTTTGATTTGTTTTCTAGTGGTCGTGAGATCGCTTCAGGATTCTAGGGGCTTCTTGCTACTCACTATAGGCTTCTCTGATTTAGTTATATTCATAGATCTGTGGTGGTTCGATGACAGAACGTCGCGGTTGGGTGGTGTTGGAAGTAGAGGGTGGGATATCAAGCGTCCTACTAGTGTGGCGGCTAGCTGGTAGCATGGAAATAGGTTACAGTAGCAGCGGAAATGGTGGCTATGCTGCAGTAAGTCTTCCCGGAGTGAGGTAAGAGGATGGATGGGGGGTTCTGGGACGTTCTCTGAACTTTTGCTTACGTGAGTGGGATAATTCGAGGGTGGGATAAAAAGCGTCCTACTAGTGAGGGGGCTTGCTGGTAGGATGGAAATAGGGTACAACAGCAGTGGAGATGGTGGCTCTGCTGCAGTAAGTCTTGCCGAAGTGAGGTAAAGAGGATGGATGGGGTTTTCTGAGGCGTTTCCTAAAGTCTTGCCTATTTTTTGAATTTTGCCATAGTAATTCTTAATCTGGCTCCAATTTTTCTTTGCCAAAGCCGAGTTGTGACGTACCAATTCCTGTTCCACACAATTTCTTGCACAACGACAATGAGGGGTCCTAAGTTGGGAAGGTTGGGCCAATTACGGGAAGTGGGGATTGGCGAAAAATTCCATCGATGTCCTTGTATGTTTTTCTTTTTACGTCGCTTATTTTCGGATGGCTGGGGCCTGGGCTGGGCAAGTCTCGGGATGATCGATTGAGTGTCTGGCGCATCGACAGAGGCGCGATTAATAATGCTTGAAGTCGCTTCTTTCTTATTTTGCTGTCGGGTTTTCAGCGCGGTAATCGCTCGACAGTTTTTGCTTCTTTCTTTTTGAATTTCTTTTTCGAATCTTGTCGAGCCCTCGACGACTCTCGGAATTTCGGACTTTCTTTTCGGGATTTGTGCCTTATTAAAGCTCTTTCTGCATTTTTATGTTAAATAGGAATTTAGGAATTTGGAATTTTTTTTGTCGCGCGGTGCTTTTTGCACGCGTTTCTTTTTGCGGCTGCAACGCAACTCTGATTGGTCGGTGCCCTTAATCGTATGCGCAACTGTAATTTTTGGGCGGGCGTCATTGTAACTGTATCTTTCTTCTTGAGCTTTGTCTTTCCCGCTTTCCTTTTTCTTTCTGCTGCGTCTAATTGGCCCGCAGGCTGCATGATCGGATCGATGCGTGGAGAGTGTTCGTCGCGCATACATGCATGCTATAAATTTCGTGTTCGTCGCGCAAACATGCATGCTATAAATTTCGGTTGCGCGATTAGATATCTCTCTTAAAAAAAATTGCTGGAAGTTCGGGGTATCGCGATCAGTGAGGGTCGGCTCATGAGAGAAGTAAGAGGTGAGTTGAAGTGGGAGTTGGGCGACCCGACGAGCTCTTGCCGAATGTGCGGGGTTGACGCATGGGGCTACGACGGACTCTAGCGCGAGGGCGAACCTGACGGGCGCAGGAGGACTAAGCGGGGTGACAACTTCGTGGGTTGGTGTGTGACGACGGACTGTCCGCATCGGAGAGAGAACGAGAGAGAGTTGAGGTTGATGGACGTGGAGTTGTAATTTTCTTTGTCTTCTCCTTTGCTTTTGTATATAAATTTTGATTGCGGATCAGACAATTCGCCTTTATTTTCCTTCGGCATCTTTGTATCGACGTTAGCTCTTGTATGGTGTCCTACTTTGTCTCGATCCTTCCTCTTTTGTGTATACTGGATGGACGAATTCTGATGGAATGATATGCATGCTGTTTTTGCCTGATCATCTTCGTTGCTTGTCACTTTGATCTGATGCCGTCACGATACGAGCTTGATGTGGTTGCGGTGTCAGATGTGTGCGATGTCATTTTGCATGATCGAAAATGATTGTTTGCGGGATCATTGACTTATTGGATTGTTGGGTGATTGTCTCCGCCCCGAGGCGATTTTGCATATAGATTGTGCACTTACACGTGTCCACGTGTAAGCGTGATCTAATGAACGCCACTTACACGTGTCCACACACGGTCGATTCGCGATCACTGACGGACTCTGTACCTTCGACATCAAGATGATTGCGGAATTTTTCTGTTGCAAAGGTTTGTGCACACGCGTGTAAGCCCGGCCGAAAGGAACGGGGCCTACACGCTGGCCAGCAAGCCTACACACGGGCTATGACAACGTTCTTGCCGAAATGACAAGATGTCGTGAGATCCAGAGTACCGAGAATGCTGGGAAGAACAACTCAGGCTGCGGGGGAATTTGAGAGATCCGGAGTTCCCCTGTTTAACCGAGAACGGCCGAACGTGTCCCAGGGACGTTCACCGTGCCATAACAAGCCACCCGAGGGGCCCTGACTACCCGACCACTTATAACACGCAATATTTCATATCCCCCAGCTTCGTCGTTATCGCCACCAATTTCCCTCCCTTCCATCTCCTCCTCCCATACCACCAACTCACGATGGTACCGTGGAATTCTATATCCCCGTATTGGCCCCACACGCCGTGCAGAAATTGCAGACGGCGTGGCAACCACCGAGCCTTTGGAAGTGCGAAGCCTAACCATAACACGCGACGTCAACCGCCACGTGTCCGCGCCTGTAGGTCCGACCCATAGAAGTCGCAACTCTCGGAAACGAACCTCTCCCGAACTGCCACGAGCAGGTCGGACGGCCCCAGGACCCACCACGCATGCCATCTGCCTTATGCTGCACGACATCAACCGCCATCAGACCGAAAGTAACCCGTCCCATAGCCTCATTACACCTATGCCCCTAAAACCTTGCCACAGGAGATCTCAAATCAAACTTGAGACTCCACCCCCAATTTCACAAAAATCGTTGGCACACCCCTTTTCGTACTTCCAGGCCCACATCCCACTCCGATCAGGAAGTCGCGCTGGGCGTGAGGTTGGTATCGGAGCCGACATGTGGCAGGGTCATAGGATTCGTAGGTCAGTAACTGAGATCGAAGCGATTTGGCTAACAGGGGACGACCTTGACCCCGGAACGCGCATCGACGAGACCCCGTCGTAACCAGAAGCCCGTCTGCGGCCCGATGGGCAGCCAACATGAACGCCAATCAACAACAACCGAACCCACAACCAAACCCCAATTAACAGCTAAATCCTAATCAGTCCTTACCCGGAGCACGGGCACCTGTGGCCACACCCGACCTCTATCTGTTTGATCCTGCTCACCACCTGGCTGGAGCATGGCTGGCCACACTCCGAGCTAAGCAGTATGATGACAATGAGGCCCAGATAAACATGCCCACCAGATTGGGAGGAGATGCTCATAATTGGCTTAGCACCTATATATGGGTCGATCTCCCAACATTCGAGCGAGCTTTTTTGAACCGATTTGATTATGTCCATCCGGAACAGACCCTCTTTATGATTAAGGACCGAGTCCAGAAATCCCTCGAGTCTGTCGCCGAGTACCGAAACCGATTTTACCGAATGTTTGTGAAAACCGAACGAGGTGAACACGTAGGTAAAGATTTGTTTATTGCCCTGCTACATATCTCCTCTGACTCCCCAGTGAAGTGAGGAAGTTCCACTCACTCTTCGCACACATCAAACAGGCAAGTGGTGGGCTCAAAGGCTTGCCCATCGGAATTCCGACGATCTGCCTGATCACCACTGCACTTGCTTCTGTATAGCATTTCTCCAAATCGAACTGAACATACCTCATCAGACAACTTATTTCCACGAATCGATACCCGTCCACGACTTCCCTCCTACTCATCTTAGCTTCCTTTCCCCTCCCTTTCACATGCACTCCCTTCAAACCTCTCTCCTTATACCACCAGATGCACCAGTCAATTGCTCGTACGATAGTGGCATTTGGAAGCTTGCTAAACATATCCTTGATGTTGTACGATGCGACCAAAACTTACGTGTTCTCGCATGCATTCTTCATCTTCTTGTTAATCTTCGTCAATCTTCCTTTCATGTCCGACATAGCCTTCAAGTTCAAGTGTTCGTTTCCTGGTAGCCCAAACAGCATCGCGTTCAAGCACCTGGTCATCATTTTGCACGTGCTTGTGCTAGGTTCGCAGAACGTTGGACAGATGGGTCTGTACTTCCCAGTATCCTTGTGCGTAGGGAGTGCATAAGCCCTCCCCAGTTTTCCGTCTTTCTTCCATTTGCCCAGCTGCTGGAAATCTGCCGATACATATGCAGTCCGTGACTCCTCCAACACCTCCAGCTTCGATTTCTCGCATCTCTCGTACCCTTCATTGCTAATGAATGTCGTCTGCATCCCCTTCGTGTACACGCTCGGACACAATACCAGCGTCTCACCAGGATTGCGGTCTAATGGGCATAGGACAAGGCCCATCAGCTCCTGTTTTCGCCTCAACATCTGTCTTCTTCGGGTGTCATCCACAGATCTTGATTCCTCGATGCAGGCAGCCACTTCATCCGCACGCACTACCACCACTCCGACTCGCTCTCAAGCCAATCTAGTCCATTCAACGATGTCGGCGCGAATACCCTTACAAGGTTATCCGCCCTGGTTTTTGCAGATGATAGGAAAAGTGGGTTGGTCAAAATAAGCCGTGTGAGGTACGACCCCGTCCGGGACCCGCCTTGGCTAAGGTAGGTGGGTATGTGGGCACGCAGTTTTAAGGCGCGCGTGTGATTTTTCTGATTGAGTGGGCGGTCGGTCTAGTCGACCAACCCAGACCGTATTACGGACTGATTAAGGATTAAAAGTTCGTTTTTGTTTGGCCCGCACGACCGACGGGAGGACTGGCGCACAGGATGGTGCGCGGGGCGGCCACGACACGGTCCAGGTAGGCCGGCGCGGGTGCCTAGCGACGGCACGCTGGTTGTAGGCAGAAAAAGGGGGTCTAGCTGTTCCTCCCAGGCCTAGGCACCGCGCAACACCCTCCTCATATTGAAATCCGCGCCTGGCCATCTCGGGCTTGGGCTTAGCCCTATAGGTTACGGTGTTGGGTTACTGCCCTGAGGTTCGGGAGCCGAGGCCGGTGGGCGTCGGTACAGCAGCAGCGGAGCGGCGGAAGACTAAGGGGTTGAGGGTCCCGCGGGACTATCCCCCTTTTGTTTGATCGGGGGAGTCCGGTCGCAGGCCCCGCCCCTTGGTACTAAGGGAGCCCTGGTAGTTCCTTCCCCTCCCGACAGTATTTCGGGATGCCCAGGTCTTTTTTATGGCCCCGCTTCTGGCGGAAAATCCGACGCTAGTCCGTGGCCCACAGCCCCCGCTGGCAGACCGGGAGTAAGGGGGGGGGCCGAGCGGCTTTTGGTGTCGCCACGGGGCTTTACCCCGGCCGAAGTCCTTTGGGACATTCGTTAAAATTGGGCCGATACTGAGAAGATTTGCGTAGCCCCTGGGCACGGATGACGTGTGAGGAGTCCGGGAGCGAACCCCAGACGCGATTCAGGAGAGGTGCGTGTGGGGAGAGTGAAAAAGCTGAGTGGCCTTTGAGATTGCCACGGGGCAATCACCCTGGTTGGGTCCCTTCCTTTTCCTTGGTTTGTTCGTTCGACCTTCCTTTTTTTTCCGTTGGCCGGGTCTTCGTACAGCCGGTCGGAGTGCACGTTGGTGCGTTAGAGTATCGGTTGACCGCAACGCTGCGGAGGAGGAAGAGTGAACCGGAACGGGAAAGCACGCTGGGTACGTGCACGGAAGTGAAGGATGTAACTACAGAGGAGCAGTGAGCTATGGCTGGAGGAAAGACGGTTTTGCGCCCGTTTCTCGACGAAAACTGGCGAATAAGGGCTCGTTCCTAGCATTTTCGGCCATGGCGAGTTTATTAGTGAGGTTAGTTTGGGCGGTAGGCTAGCAGATATGGAGGTAATAGAGAAAGCTGGTGCGCCAGGCTATGGCGGGAGCTAAGGTAGAGGAGATGAGAAATCGAGATTATTACTCGATTCTCGGTGAACTCGGGCGGGGAAAGAAGCTAATCTGATGTTTTGGGTCACGACGAATCCGTTGGTGTGGTTAGAATTAGCAGTAGAGTAGTAGTTTTTGCGCAGTATGACTTATAGGCTGCGCGGAGGTGTTGAGAAACGGGGATGGGGGAAGCGTGTAACACGATACTCACCCGATCTTTGATGAAATCAGGAAAGGGGAAGGGCATTCTAAAGGTTTTGAGGGTGAATGAAACTAATGATGGAGTCGGATTCATGGGTTGGGGCTTAGATTAGGCAGTATGGGCGTTAAGAGCTGCACCTGGAGGAAGGAAATCGTCGAATCTGTATCTTTTCATGTTCTAGCGGAAGATTCATGTAATTCCGCTCATTCTATTGAGCAAGTTACAGGGAGCGAACTGAGGGATGGGCGACTTACCTTTTTGGCCAGTGTGATGCTTCTCCGAACGAAGGAAGTGGCGGGGAGGAGTGAGCTGCGGGGTTGGAGACTCACCACTAGGCCGATGCGCTGCTCAGCCTATTGATGGAACCGGCGTTTTCCTGCCTGTCTGTGCGCACGGCTGTAGAACGCTGCATTTCTCCGTGGGGTAGTGGAAGGTTCACCCTAGCTTGTGTGGGAACGGCACAACTGTATTGAAAGGGAGGTTGGATTACTAAGGAGTGTCTTTCCGCGATCTAGCGGAGTATTCATCTCGGCTTGCTTAACCTGCCCATTGGAGTAACGTGAGGCTAGCTGTGGGATTGGAGGCTTGCTTGGTCAACCGGTGGGCTGCCCGTTCTAACGACCGCAGTGCGTGAGGCAGCAAGAAGGGGTAAGGCTCATGGCAGCTTGGGGTTTGTTAGCGAGGCTAGGGTACGGTTTTTACACAAGGCAATGACTGTACTTGGGCATGATTTGAAGGGAGGGGATCTAGTTCGGGCCATTGCTGTAGTGTATGAAGATATAGCCAGGGGGGCTACCACGGTGGCTGGCCGAAAGCGTTGCACTGCACTGTTGATAGACCGATTGCTATACAGCCTGTGCCTTGAGTTGGCTGAGATCGTGGGGTGTGTTGCAGGACCTTACCAGTTTGCGCGACTCCTGTGGGCGATTCCCTGGCTGTGGGGTTGCAAGCCGCTGCTGTGCGCTCTGCTGCTTGCTTTGGCTGCGTTTCTGTTCCAGCCATTGCTGAGCTATTCCGGATCGTTGCTTTGTTTTGAGCACGACCGTTAAAGGACCACATGGCTGCAGCTTCATGAGGAGAAGGATCTGTCTGGCTCGCGGAGCGGATCGGAGGGGTGGCTGTGCTGCTATGTAACACTGTGCATTTGAGGCGCCATTGTTGAAACTACCGGTGTGTTGTTTCTGGCCGACGACTTGTTGTGCTCCTGTTTCTGATTGGGAACGAATGGTGTAGTTATTGCTATTGCGGAGGGTACCGTATGGTTTGTTGTGTGGCATAGTGACTTGTTGCAGCATACGGAAGGCTGCGTATCCCGTTGTTGTGTGGGTGGTTGTGCTCCTCATAAAGGAGGGTGGCGCTGTAATGTGAGAGAAGTGTTCAAGTCCACGGGGAAAGGCTGCTACTGCAGCGCGGTGGAGTGGTGGCGAAGGGAGTGGTTGCTGTAACTCGAAGGGTCGTCAGAGTAGTTTGACTTCAGAGAAGTCAACCAAGCTATTACACTTGGCCACCATTGCGGGGCCCTCAGGCGGTAGAAGATAACAAGGCCCTCTCTCGTGAGTCTAAGAGCGCCCCTCTTGTATCTGAGAGACTCAACGACATCTCATTCAGTCCTTCTTCTTCTAAGTCTAGTCTTTTGGTTTTGAGAGGAAGACGACAGGCGGGGTTGCAACCCGTAATCCGTGCCAAGGCCTCTGTGGGAGGTTCGCCCCACCGATTGCGTGAGCTCTGCCGGGACTCAGGAGGAGTCCTGGAGGCAGGGAACTGTGTGGTAATTCCCTGACCTTTTCTATAAACCCAACTATAACCCTTAGTCGTATATCTTTCTATGGTTTGACTGAGTGTATTGTGTGAGGGGGCAACATAATGACATGAAGGCACCGCTGTCATAAGAAGTGCCACCCACGCACACTTCGAAACTCCCTCTCTCTCTCTCTCTCTCCACGTCTTGTTGTGGCAGGAGTTGCACACACGCAATACCACCACATCTTGACTCCTGTGTCATCCATGAGAACAACAGGAGTGTGATTTCGGGATAGGTTTGCAAGGTCCTCAGCATGAAGCTCGTGATTGTGTCTGCGGGACTAACACTTCGAATTCAAAGTCTTGTTCGTTGTTGCTGTTGTTGTCAACCGCACGTGTGTCTCTCCATGTGTTCCCTGCTTTGTAGTACCGTGTCGCCACATCTGCCACGCGTGTGTCGTGCTCAAGCTTGAAAATGCAGAAACTCATAACTGTGTGCCGGCTCCGGGTTGTATTCACTATGTCATTCTTTATATTGGTCATTTGCAGCAACAGATACGACGCCTTGCTTGACTTCTTTGTCTGTTCTATTTCTGTGCGGATCACGAGTTCGGTGAACGCTAATTGCTGCAACGTCACGCCGAGCTTCCCGTCGTCTTTTCGTATTTGGAACACTTTTGTGAGTGCCCTCTTGAAGTGTTCCGCTCCCCATGGCTCGTCGCCCTTCCTTCTCCATGTTTTGTCTTTGTTCATCTGACTACGTAGTCCATTTCACACGGTGTTATTGTGATCCGACTGCGCGCAACGTACGAGGGGGACACCTCTCTCCGCCCAAAACATGTGTCTCAAGTGCCAAGTCAACTCTCCACGGACCGTTGTCATCATTCGGTTGCACTCTATGAGCACAGTCCGCAAACCGTTCTCCTCTACATACTTTCCCCAACCTGCCCTCACATCTTCTCTCAAAAGGGTAGCAGCCAACTGCAACGCATTGAAGAAGTCGTCTTCCGATGGGTAGAATGTTGCGTCCCTCACTGTTGAGTGCACAAAAGCTTTTGCAACAGACCTCAGCAGTCCGTCTTTTTGCTTTTTTTCGAATAGGTGGCATTCGTCTCTTGTGCCACCTGCCGAACGCCTTGCCTTTTTTGAGTCCTCGTCACGCCGTCTCCCTCCTGGTATAATCTGGCGGCCTGCAGAACGAGTGTCAACAACCAGAAGTTCGAAGTTGATATCCACCACTTTCGTACATTGGTTTGGCAGGACAAACAACCGCAACTGCACTTACTCATTTGCAGCCTACGCAAAATTTTCTTATCGAACAACGTTTACAGTTCGCTACTATTTCGCAGAACAGGCTTGCAACGACAACAGTCAGAGCAAAACAACATATCGACTAGCCATTTGTGTTCGGATATTTTTATTTTTCTCATACATTACGTACTTACGTCCTTCAATTGCCTTCTCCTTGAGAACTAACTGCTTGTTGGCGTTGCTATCGTGCCTGCGTCCGTGACTTCTTCCTCCTTGGCGTTTTTCGAGACGTGTTTTGTGTATTGTCTTCGCTACACCTTTCTTCCCTGCTGCTGCTCCGAGATATGTCTTCCTCCTCTTTGACCTCGCCATCGCTATCCTCTGTGTTGTTATACCCTTTCTCGTTGTCCTCCCCCTCCTTGTTCGCATCTTCTCCGTACGATCGTCCTTCGTCGCATGTGCCCTCGTTACGTTCTTCACCGTCGTCTGTCTCATCATACAGGTCGGAGCTTTGCGTCTGACCTGTTGTGTCCAATTTCGAAACCTTTGCGTCAGACCTTTGCGTCTGACCTGCTGTGTCCCGTGACTCGTGTTGTTTTTCGGTGTTGACTGCCTCCACACCTTCGGATCCCCTCAGATCAATGGTCTCCTGCGCTTCCTCCTCCCCCTCAATAATTCTCCTCCTCTTCGCATTTGTGACGTTGTGCCGAGGTTGTACTTCCACCCCTTCTGCACATGACCTTTTCTTCGGCGCCTGTGGCGGAGATCGATCCTGTCGCATGCGATTCTTCGTGGATGTCGGGGAGACGGGGATCGACTCTCGTTGTCGTTTATTGTAGTCAGACCTGTTTGCTTTCGGCGACGCCGTGACCGCAGCACGGTCCACGTGTGACTTCAGCAAAGGTGATGTCTTGCTTTTTTCATGTGGCCCTCTCTGGAATTTCCCCTTCTCTTTCCTGACCGCAGTCTTTTCGCTCAGGCGTGCTGGTGGCTGTCTTTCCTGTACTTGCTTTAATGATGAAGCAATATCTTCGTACCTGCGGTGGGGTGTCATTGCAAAGCTACATGACACACACAACATTCCAGTTATGAGATATTTATTCAAACGCTCCATAATGTATACACAACTTTTAAATGCGAATCAGCCAGAACATTGTTCAAGAAAAGAGAGAGAGAGAGAGAGAGAGAGAGAGAGAGAGAGAGAGAGAGAGAGAGAGAGA
>BFEA01000459.1:694412-710023 GCA_003427395.1 Chara braunii | reverse complement strand
CACACACACACACACATACACACACACACACACACACACACACACACACACACACACACACACACACACACAATCAGTTTTATGTCTGTTGGCCTTTTATTTGTTGTCTGTCCTCCCCCAGACTTTTTTAAAGTATGTTTTGTGTGCCCAACTAAGCACCCTTAAGTAGTGCCAAGCAGTCGGTGGTTCCTCATTTGGAGTGCCTACTGCACTCTTATGGGGGCCCCTCGGTTCGGGATGTTTGTGTTGCCTGTAGGTGATGACGGATGGTCGTCGGAGTGTCCCCCTGGCTCGGGGGGTGGTGGGAACCAACAATCTGCGGGGTTCTATTGTGATGTGAGTAGGTCATGTGCTGCTTTGCTCCGTGTTGGATGTGTAGATTGTCTTGTCTGCGCTCTGCCGCGGTCCTGCTGCCCGTGCCGCTTGCTTTGCAGGTTGTCCTCGCTGCTCTACTGCCTTGCCGCCTACCCGCGGGTCGTGCCTCCCGTGTCTTTTGCTCGCGTTGTCGGAGGGCGCGGTATCCCGGCCCTCCTCTGTGTACCAAGTCCCTGCTTGGTACCAGTCCTCGCTTCGATGCTCCGGCCTATAGACGTGCCCAGGACCTCTACTGTTCCTTGTATCCAGGTTGTGTCTCGGCGCGGACCAGTCCCTGTGACGATGCCCTCAACAAAAGGGTGCGCCACAGGACCTTCCTTTGGTCCACACAGGCTCGGCGCCCTGCTGTACAGCAGAGCACAACCGGCCTGGAACCGTGGTAGCCGCCGGGTCTGCCCTGGGACGCGAAGGTAAGGGGACCGGCGCAGTCTTTTCTACTGCGCGCCGTGTTCCCTTCTACTAAGTTATGGGTTAGGTAAGTAGGCCCGCTGTGACAACCGAATAGGAGAGGGGCAAAAGAGGGGAAAAAGAAAAAGGAAAAAAAAAACAGGTACTTTGGGTCAGGGTCGATCTAGTGACTTCTGATCGACGCAGTGTTGTGATTTTATTTGTGTCCTACTTTTATTTATGCCATTAATTTTATTATTATTATTTTTCTTATTTTCATACTCGGGTTCACTTTCGGTCCCCGTCACTTCGTGGGGAGGCCAACGGTTCGGGCTTCGAGTTCAGGCGGTGGTATTGCGGCCTAGGCAGACCCAACCCTTCGTATATCACCTGTGTTAGGTCTGCGCATCTAAGCTCTGCGCGGTAGGACCCCAGTAGCTGTATTGGGGGGCAGATACAGTGGGGTCTAAAAAAGGGAAATGTAAAAACGAAAAGGAAGGGATAAGGATGAAAGTCGGGTTTTAGACTTGTGCGTGGACTTGTACCGCTATTCAAGCGGAGCTGTGGCGCGGAGAAAATTTGGGGCACCATCCTTTTCTTTCTACTATTATTATTATTATTATTATTATTATTACTTTACCGATTTTTGGGTGCGACTCTCCTTTCTATTTTCGGTTACTTCGTGGGGGAAACAACGATTCGAATTTCGGGCTCTGTGGCCCACGGCCTAAGTTGGCCGACCCCAAGTGTTCTATGAATGAGCTCCGATTGAGAGCCGCGTGGTGGTGCCCCAAAAGAGGGGGCGACCCGCAGCCGCATCGGTAGGAGGCTTATTACCCCCCATGGAGGGTCATAAGCCCCCTCCTTGCCATCGGACACGGGAACCCGTCGGGTATAGGCCAACGCGCGCATCTTAAAGGAAGAAAAATGCTTGTCAGTATCCCGTTATGGGACTTCAAATATTGGGCCGTGGTCACATCGTGATAATTAGTGGCTTGACAGCATCATAGTGATTTTGAATCATACCTTGACTGTTGAGTTTTCGGTTTCGAATTATTTAGTTTTTATTTTGCTTTATATTTTGGAGTATTAAAAATACTTATGTAAGGGAAATCCGGGAAAGGCTAGAGCTGAACTCTTCTTTTAGAGCGCGGGGTCATAGCGAGGGGTGAGTCTACAAAGAGGTGAGGCAAACGAGTCTTTGGTAGTGAAGCCTCTTCTGCTGTGTTGACGCTGTTGGCCTGAGAAAGCGGTGGATAGTTTGTGGGCACGAGTGTGGAGTCTTGAGTTGTGTCTAACTTGATGGCGACTATGTTGCGTAGCGATGGCCTTTTTAGCTATAGGACCAAGGCACTTGAGGTTTTACTGGAGTTGGGCACCTATGCCTGAAGAGGGTGTTGTTGCGGATGTCTGCCTGAGTTACAGCAAGAGTGAGGGGCAGGCCAGATTGAGAATCAATGTCTACGGGGGAAAGGAGCAAGAGATGAGGGAAGATGCAAAAATACAGGGTGTGGTCACCGAGGCTCGTAGCAGAGCGGAACGAAGATCCGATGAGATGGGGTGACCACAGCATTGCGAGTTACCGTTACTTACCATGAGGAGGAGACCTCCACGAGTACGACAGAGAGGGAGCAACAAGAACTGGATCGGGACTCAGAGGAGGAGTCCGAAGATAGCGAGGACTTGACTCAGTCCTGGCACGGGCTGGAGCAGTGGAGGAGAGAGCACCCGCCAGCTGAGTCAGTAGAGGACGGACCCGAGGCCAGTTTGGGCCAGGGCGAAGCGAGACCGACAGAGGCTAGGCTATCGAGTGCGGAGGTGAGTAAAAGGCGGGACTGAACCTGAAGAGGGAGAGAGATACCCGGGGGACAGGTGGACCCTCGGGGATGCGGGTGAGAGAGAGAGGCTGATGTGCGTGCGGGCAAGGGCCGCTAAGTGCTTAGAGTGCTGACGTCATCGTTGACCTTCACAAGTGAGAAGGGGAAGGGCGAGTACTCGTGAGTGGAAAAAGGGTGAATTCTTGGCGGGGGATTGAGAGGGCGGACAGTTATGGACCAAGAAAAGCTCGTGGCGGTTGTGAGCGGGGACGAGAGCAGTCCATGCTTGGCTCTCCATATTGATTGAGCCGCGATAAGTTTTCATGACAGGGAAGGCTCTTCGTGTGGCCATTTACTTGCTGACGTCAGCCATGCTTGCGCCGCTTGCGTCTTCAGTTTGGTGTGTGCCTCGCATTCTGGGCTGAAGGGAAGGTAACCAAGATTGGGAGGAGAGGGGACGATGAAGACTACCTACCTCTTCAACTCCTGAGAAATCTTCATTCCTGTGTGGGTTGCGTCTGACGCCGAGGGACCTAGACGAGCTCAACTCGAGCTTACCCGAGCGGGGAGGGCTTCTGACCGGTCGAGTGACAACATATGGTTGTTTGCTCCCTAATCAGGGGCTTAACTTTGGCTGCTGATCATGGTGTACGAGCTCGACCTGCTGAAAACCACCTGGAGAGTTGCAAGGACAATGGAGGCTGGTAGGGAAAAGGTGACGGCAGTGTTATCTTGGGTTCTAATAAGCATCTAGTAAGCATAGGGCGCTCGTTTTCAGTATAGTACTTTCCAGACGGTAAAATTGTTCTTAACGGAAAAGTTGTCTGTTGCAGTTTCGCTGGCCCCCTGTATACGTTGGACATCCTTTCACTCTTACTTTTGCCTCCCCGATTAATGAAGAGTAAGTCGGCTTGTATTGATTAGCGCTAGCTGACGTTGAAATACTCGCTGGCACAACGCGGGTGCCAGATCGTATCGAGTAAAAGAAAAAGGGGGGCAAATAGCTGAATCACGTAGCGACAGAGTGTGACTCATTGCATGATGAATACACGATTGATTGTTGATTTGTGACAAGTCGTGTAATGTGTTAATCCAAGGTGAGACCTTGGGAGTGCGTGATCCGCAAAAGTTGGCAAGGCTGAAGTGGCCACCAAGAGACGTCGTGTTTTCTGTTTACTTAAACTTAGTGTACCATTTGTATCTGGGAGACCTATTAACGGTTTGGCGGGGTCAAATCTCCTGCTTCCCTCTCGTGGTGTGTCTGATGAAAGAATCCTCCTCGAGGCAACTAATTGTAATTGCTCGTTCTTTCTGCAAATGCCTGATCGGTGAAGCGTAAAAGTTGGCCTTAAAACCTTGGTTTCTTGGTAGAATGTTTGGCCGAGGTATTGTTTTATGGAATTAAGGCTTTCTCCTCTCGAAGGGTATATGTGAACTCGCACGAGATGGGGGGGGGGGTAATTCTAGAAAGCTGGTCAGAAATTAGCGAATGGGCCAATGAAGCATCACTACTCAGTGCTATTAGTTTTAACTAGAGGTACCAATCAGAGACTATGTTTGGTCCGTAGGGCAACAGGACAATAAACCTGGAAAAGGCATACAAACACCGTTAAGTTGCTCTTTGGGAATTTCAACATACTGTTCAATGAGCAGAAAACAAAAAGTCCTAAAGAAAGTTGTTTACGTGTTGGCCAAATTTATGTTGGATGGAGACTAAATCGCACCACCATCATTACCTTTTCTTACCCATTTGACACAGATCTAGTTTTGCGCGAGCCCCTTCCAAGGGGCTAAGCAAATCAAGTGCGTAATCTTTCAGCCCTGGAAATGACCTGTCATTGGTTAGTTAACCGACTCCTCATTTGTTGTGCATAGCGGTTTGGGCTTTCACAGGAGAAGCTTGAACTACTTTGTACAGTAGGAGAGGTGAGTCCGGTACTAGCCAGTAATTGCTCACGGCATGAGCCAGGCTTGTCTGGGGTGATAAGCTTCTCATTACAAGGGTGCTGATTGCAGCGGACTCGCGTAGTCAGGCATCTGGAAAGAGAGCTATTATTAGTGGTGATAAGTGCGACTGATCGTGGGTATTGCCGTACTCATTCATGGTTGAAGGTAACTTCAGGGAACGTTTTATTTCACAAACAGTGAGCGAACTGCCTTGGAGGGAATAATTGACGACTCGACGCCTAAAAAGTATGGTAGTCTGTGCCGCCTGCAGAATTCCTTGGCAAACTTAGAGTTTTATTCAGTGACACGCTCATCTATCCTATTGGTGGGTGTAGTGATCAGAGATTTTCTAAATAATATAATCAATGGTTTGTGTACGTTTTACCTGAGAGGAAAATTGTCAACTTGATAGAATCACTTATCCCGCTGTTAGAGTCAGCAATGGGTGGAAGTTTAATTTTGTATAAATATCAAAGGGCTTGAGGTCTGAGATACATTTTCTGTGGAGTAGGAACACATGAATAGTATGCAGACGTACGATACCTAGTTTAGTGAGCCTACAGTGAACCTGAGTATGTGTGAGAGCGTCTCACTTCAAACTCAGCACAATCACTGAGTCGTCGTCATCAGGATAGACGGAGGGAGTCCTACAACATACTATTTCATCTATCCACATGAGATAGCTTCCAATATGTACAGACCCAATCCCCGCAAGAGGCCACCAGGATAACAAAAATACTACTCTGAATCACTACTCCAATTGACTTGAGAAGTGTTGGAGATATCTGCTCCTGTGGTCACAAAGCCAGAGGAAATTCGAGAGCAGTTATACCCGTACACAAACAAATGTCCTCTTCAGCTTCCCACCGCTTGGTTGTGGGTCTGAGCAACCCTCCAAAAAGTTCTGATTGATGAGAGATGTCGTTTACGCCCGTTGGTTTATGACCCTGAACCAATACGAAAGACGTTTGCAGAAAGATGGAAGGAGAGGATATACTGAGAGTGACCTACTCAATGTGTCGAGATAAAGCCAGAGACTGGGAAGAAAGTTTGTTTCAGGACATTCACTGTTATAAAGAGCTTCTGATGGAGAGGGTTTTAAAGTTAGTGAAAAATCAAAAACATGTCGAGTACATCTTCTACATAAATGGGTCAGACGGGAGATTACACAGTACCCTCTCGTCGGTAGGATTCGTCGAGGAGGCAAGGAGAAAGGTTACTGGAAGCCAGTAAGGAGTTTACCGGAAGCCAGTAAAGGAGTTTAGGCATCAACTCCAGAGAGAGGTAAAATCACATCAGGCAGAGACATGGTCCGGGAAAAACGAACCGGCTTAAGGAACAAGATCGCAACAGGGCACACAGCATATCGACAAGACACAAACAGTAATTGCGTCAATCAGCTCCTGATCCGTAGTCACAGTTCCCGGATCTATAGCCAGTCAGTTCGCGGGACTGCGGGTAATCAGTTTCAGAAAACAACATTCGGAATCGCACTCTGTTCAGCAGCAGTCGGTTCACTCTCAAATTAGTCAGCAATCTCAGCAGATCAAAGCTCTTCAATAGTCTGTTTTCTCCTTGCCAACGCTTCTCCACTACATGATCAATTCTCAGGAACCTCTCGATTCAGACGATACTCAGACGATAATTAGACGTTACTCATACGATAATTAGACGGTACTCAGACAATAATTAGACGGTACTCAGACGATACTCAGACAATACTCCGGCAGTGCTCAAAACAACAAGTGCTCAAAACAACAACTGCTCAAAACAACAGTTAGAGCAGTATTTGGTACTCAAGGCAACGCTCAAAAAAGAATTCAGGGCTGTATTCGGAACTCAGGACAGTACTTGGAACTGTACTCGGAACAGTACTCAGAACCGTACTCAGAACTGTACTCAGAACTGTACTCGGAACTGTACTCAGAGCAGTTCTCAAGAAAGTACTTGGGACAACATTCAGAAACAGTACCTAGAACGGTGTTCAGAATGACATTTAACTGTGGAGTCAATCACTACTCGATTTGTGTTTAATCAGCAAACAGCCAACTCAAACGGCAACAGACATTCGTTAGCAAGCAATCAGTCTCCGGAACAACAAGCAATCAGTTTCTGGAACACCAAGCAATCAGTTTCCGGAACAGCAAGCAATCAATTTCCGGAATAGCAAGCAATCAGGTTCCGGAACAGCAAGCAATCAGTTTCCGGAACAGCAAGCAATCAGTTTCCAGAGCAACAAGCAATCAGTCTCCAGAACAGCAAGCAATCAGTTTCCGGAACAGCAAGCAGTCAGTTTTCAGAGTAACAAGCAATCAGTTTCCAAAACAGCAGTCACAGTTTTCTTATCAGCAGCTACTAAGTTTTCTGGTCAGCAATCATTCAGTCTTTTAATCAGCACTAAGGAGCGGCAACCAACTATCAGCAACCAGCTATCAGCGATCAGTCTTCAACAATCAGTTCTTAGTGATCAGTTCTTTGTGATCATCTAGTCAGTCTGCACCGACTAGTTTACCCATGAGTACAGTCGAATCCTTTCGAGTCAGCGAGTCGGTGCTGACCAACCTCAATCAGATTTCATGCAAAGAGGCATTCCGTTATCAGTATGCTAGTGCCATTGGTTTCAGGCAGGGAGATCTGTGAATCTTCGTTGTCTTGACCAGTTTCGCTGATGGCACTATCCACGATCTGAGGTCATACCTGAAGAAGGGCAAGGAGGCTCATGAGCATTTCGATCCAGTTTGGATCTCAGCCACCCAATACCTCGAGCAGAGAGAGAGGGAGCTCGATGAGAGTGGCACTACGCTGATCCGGATCTTTGGGCCAAAGCTTTATACTGACTATCCCAGGCCTAATGTTCCTTCCCTCCTTAGAGATGGCACAAGTTGGCTCGATAGGATCTGCTTGGCAAAGAGGTATATCTCTCCAACAGTGATCGACATTGAGGCACTAACTGAGCCCACCGAGTATCCCTACCTCAGACGAGGAGTCTTTTCAGTGGACGGACTGCCTACATTGTGGGAGGAGTTTTGCTCCATGGTTAACTTCCGTGTCATGTACCTTGGATGATCGTGCTCAGAGCTTGCTGGCTTCAGGTGGCTCTTTGTCACGAGACCTCAATCTCAGATTGTACATGGGCGTGGGTCACAGCACCAGAGCTGAACAGTGAAACGAGACATTGAGAGAGACTGACCAGAGGGATGAGTGAGGACTCTTGAGAGGTGTTGACCATGCTTGTTTATGTGTACTTTCTGAGATTATTATGAGCTCTCATTCTTCCCTCATTCATTTGATATTTCCTTTGCTCGAGTCAATCGGTCTTGCTTCTTGTATTGTTATTGCCTGATGATTGCTAACGTGGATGATTCTGTCACAGTTCTCAAAATCAGATTGATATAATTGATGCCTGCATAGCACCCTATAATTTTATGGTTATTATTTGCATAATTCTCTGCTGTTCCGAATCAAAATAAAAGATTCCTAAGACCGGGGACCGGCGAAGACCGCAATTGAAGGGTCTTGATCGAAGTCGGACGCACCCAACAGGAAGGGATTTGCATTATTTAATTTATATTATTTATTGCAATCACATACAAAATCCTGCGTGACAGCCTGTTGGCTACGCGGGACTTTTCCCGGTACTGGCCCAACAAAATCCAAAGAACTGCCATTTCGTCAAAATTGACATATTTTATTTTTTGAACGAAATTGAAACCAAATTTTTTGGCCGAAAACTCGTAAAAATTTTATGTTCCTAAGGGTCCGGCGTTTGTAAGACGCTGGATCCCCTGGCTGTACATGGACCTAGCTTGAGACTAGGTACCTCCAAGCATTCCTGCCTAGAAGTGCTTGGTCTCAAGCTAGGTCCATGTGCAGCCAGGGGGTGTAAAATGCTGGACCCTCATGAACAACAAATTTTGAAGAGTTTTCGGCCGAAAAACTCAGTTTCAATTTCGTTCAAAAAATAAAAAATGTTCATTTTGACGAAATGGTTTTTAAAAGAAAAATAAACGAAAAAGAAGCGAGGGCATCCATGCAATATTGCAATCCGCCCGACCGACCCATTCCTACGTACTTCACCCGACAAGCCCGTCCCGTTTTCCCCCAAAGCAGCTTCGAGTAGAAAGTCGCGCGATTATAGAAAATAGTTCGTCACAGCAGTTCATATATGGTTGTTGTTGGTTGTTGAATATGCTGGTTGTTATGTGAGCTAGTGTGATATCTTGTTGTTGTTTTTTTGTTTTTTTTTTTTAGCACCTAGGGCAGACTCCATCTATTGGTGGGGAGCATCACCTGCTGGAAAATGGGTCTAGCATCCCAAATACAGAATGAAATTGGAAGATATAAAAAAACAGATTTGACTGACGCTTGTAGCATTGATTGCTCTGGAGTCCAGAGGATTGACTGAGCAGGTTAATGGGAGACAAGGGGGGAGAGAACCTCCTCGCCCTATATCGGGCGCCTGATACCTATGTTTACACTCTGGTTCCTTCCTCCCCCAACTACCTCTACCTCTTGTCATTCTTTTCCTCCCTTTCCTAACCCGTGGCCTGACCGGGGGTCAGAAGGAGAGTCACTGGGGGGCACCGTGAGATCTTCTTCCATCCCCTTGTCCTTGCCAAACTAGTGCAATCCTCCTGGTGCCCTCATGCCATCATGTGCTGAGGAACGGGCTCAGTGTCCCTTCTGAGGGAAAAAATAATAATAATAAACTTGTGAGAATAAAAATAGTTGTTGAAGACCGATAAAACCTCTTGAGAGGCGATCTCTTGTCCTCTACGTTTTGTCTATCCTACCCATACTTCCATCGATTGGTGGTGGGGCGGAAACGGGTCAGCAAATCTTTTGTCGGTCGTAGGGGGGCATCTGGGCTAATCGCAGTCCAGTCCTTAAGAGCCAGGTGGTAGTCCCGAGGGGGCTTCACTCGCATAGGCTCGTCCTCCATTTGGTTCTGGTTTTCCAATGGTCCAGACCATATCACCTCAGCTACCCATCCCCCCCGATCTCCGCCCAACCATTCTTGGCCAAAATTCTTGATTGTTTTAAGGATGTCCTTTGATTGGTGGAGAGAGTCTAATGTTTGTTTTGTTGCTGCCCATTGTTGGGACAGCCCCAGTTGGAGTTACTGTCTGAGATATTATTTTCTCTCTTCTCCATCCACCATCACCTTCTCCATAGCCAGGGCACATCGTTGCCACCATAAAACCCGTAGGATCACTCTTCTTCCTAGATGGAACATGTTCCATGCAAAAGTCTGGTTCTGGAGTTCTGGACAGTATCCAAGCAAGATCGCCCTCTAGTCCCATGGCCATGCGTGTCCTGGGACTAACTCCCGCCATACTCTCTCCCACCATCTCCATGTCGCTAGTGTCACTGGGCACTGGAGAAAGCTGTGTCAATTGTTTCCTCCCTTTTCCGTACTGGGAAGGTCGCAAGGCACCTGGGGCACCAAGGGAGGGCCTGCCCTTGCTGTTCCAGTTGACTGTGATCGATCAGCCAGCTGTTGGTGGGGAGACAACGGTGCACAATTTGCCATTGTAATGATGTTATTTTGGCGGGACCACATTAAATTTTGCAGTCTCTGAACCACCTAATGGGCGCCAACAGTTGTTTGCCAATGTTAAGATGTCGCTGCCATCGCTCCAGGACTGTGTCTCTCTGATCCCTTCTGACTACAATCTTTCGGTAAGAGGTTTTAACAGTCAGATGGGAGAGGGACAGAGGTTTAAGCTCACGTGCCCTGGGGTGCGTGGGCGGGTTCCACACCCACTTTGCTGAGTCTAGAGGACGCATCCATAGCGGTATGTCAAGTCCAAAAGCCCTTTTCCCTTCCCCTTCGCCATAGACTCACACCCCGTGCAACTGGTTTTTGGAGGTCCTTACGAAAGGATCTCTGCTATCCGTTAACCAACCATCTTTTCCAACACTGTACTCCTCTACAAGGGCATCCTCCGGCCTCACCAGGTGAACTAGCCCTAGTACTCGTTGTGCAGTATCCTTGGTGGACACCTAATCCCCCTTGCAGTTGCAGCCCCTTGCGCAGGTGAGGGAGCCAAGCCACAGGGAAGGTTTCCAGGAGTTTCTCCACTGTTGTTTAGGAGTTGTGGCAATGGAGGAGTTTCTCTCTCATTTGTTCTGGTGTTTTCCAGTCCCTGTTGGAGTCATCCCATAGGTCCCCCATCCGGGTGATCCCGTTCTTGACCCATCCTTTCCATGGGGTGTCGACACTACAAAAGATTTGACTGTTCGAATTCGTGATCCACCGGCTCCCAAAAAGAGGTTGTCTTGCCACCTCTTCCCAACGCCTTGGGGGTGGGCAATCTGAGGGGGGACGTTTTCTCCAAATTTTTATCAATCGCGGCCACCCCGGGACCTTTCGCGGACCTTCCAATATCTGTTATCTAACCACCTCAGCAGGTCTATGTCTGGAGGAGATTGTGGGGCAAGATGTGCGATTTGTCTCATAACGAGCGGTTTCCACTGCAGGGACGATCCGAAAATCAAACGCACAAACCATAACTGGCTCAATGCCTGTATCTGCTTAGGGGGATCTAGTCAACATAACTCTCCCTGGGCTTTGGGCTGGACCACTGAGTCCCATGCCACCGTACTCATGACGTTGTTATTCCGACTGTCTCCGCTCCACAAGTAGGATGCCACTTTTCGCCTGAGGGCTTTCTGAACCACCTCACTTACAGGCCATAGGACAGATTTATACCATAGTGTGGCTAGAATCACGTTATTAATAACAAGATATCTTCCAAACAGGGATGCAGGCTTGTGGTCCCATTGGGTAAATTTGGCGAGCGTTGGGGCTGTGATCCACTCGTCATTATCGAGTGGGCGGTCCGTCAACTTTACCCTTAAGACCCTGACTGACGCATCCTAGGGAATCCATGTAATGTGTGGTTCCTCGGGGGACGACCCCCTGGTCACGGCGGTGGATCCACCATCCCAAGGTCTTTTGCCCCCAGTTGATGGTCATATCCGAGAGGGCATATAATATGTCCATCAGCCTCTGAATTTCCTCCATATTCTCAGGTGTTGCATCTGTCATTATTGTTAGGTCGTCGGCGAAAAGCGAACATATTGGAACAGCTTCGTTCGGGATTCCGGACAGGTGAATCCTAGTCAAGTTTTTGCTGCTTCGTAGGTTGGTTGATAGCCCCTCCATTATCAGCACAAATAGGAAGGGGGCTATTGGATCGCCTTGCCTAACTGATCTGTGAAGTCTGATCTCTGGGGCTAAAAAACCATTTATCTGAACCTTTGTGGTAGCGTTCTGGTGCAAGATCCTAATCCACCGTTGAAACGATGGTCCGAAGTTTAGTTTTTGAAGGCATTTGTCCAAAAACGTCCAGTCGACATGGTCATAAGACTTCTTAAAGTCAATAAAGACCAATGCAGCATTACTTTTAGATCTGCGTGCTAAATCCATCACATCATGGATTAGTCCGATTAGGAGAATATTTTCTTGAATATTTCTATTACAAATGAAACCCGTCTGTGACGGGTGCACCAAGTCCTCCACCGCCTCAATTATGTGATTGGCGAGCGTCTTTGACAACATCTTATAGACCATTGTCAAGAAAGTAGTCCGACGGTAATTGCGTATGTTTATTCTGTCTTATTTTTTGTGAAGCAAGGAGAGCACCCCTTGTTCCAACATTTCCCCCATTTCTTTTGTATGTCAGACTGCGTCATACAATTGCACCAGGTCATCAAAAAGGTACGGCCACATAGTTTGCCAAAATTTCTTTTGGGAAACCATCAATGTCCGGGGTCTTTTCTTCTTCCATCTGTAATAGCGCGGTCCGTATCTCTTCCTTGCTTATCGGGCGTGCAATCCGTTTCTTCTGCGCCGCCGATAGGCGTCCTCCATATGGTCCATGAACCCCTCCACTTCTCCTAAGGTCCAGTGGCTGAGGGATCCGGGATGAGAAGAGGTTTTGATAAAAAGTTCTGGCGATCTTTACGCAATGTGCCATGTTCATGGCCAGCTCGGAGGTCGTGGGATCGAGGAGTGCCTCCATCGTCATGCGATGGGTTTGATTGATGCGAGACTGAAAAAGTGTGAGTCCATTGTACCTTCAGTGGTCCATTTCGCAAGCTTGCCTCTGATTTTGACCCCTTGCCATCTATACTGGGTATATTGTAACAGTTATTCTTTCAAATGTTGAATGGTATACGTGTGTTGTGTTGAATTGTCCCAGGTGACCAGGTTGTGAAGTTGGTTATGAATCTCCATTTTCCGAGAGTTTCGTTGGTTGGCTATCATCTTTGAGTAGTCTTTGCATTTTTGGCCAAAAAGAACAGACCTTTTGTAAACCATTGGATTGTCGATCCAAAAAGGTTCTTTTGGTTGTGCTAGTAAGCCCAAACGTCTCTTATGAAGTTATAAAAGCCATCAATTTTTAACCGCGAAGTATTGAGTTTGAAATAGCCTGGCCCTTGATCAGGCCTCTTGCGAAAGGTCAGAATAATGCCACATGTGCAGTGATCCAGCTCCGGATGAGGGCTTTGCGGGAATATGGGCGAGAGTTGTAAGGAGTTTTGTATGGCCTGAGAAATAAGGATCAAATCAATGCGGGATTTAGTGTGCCTTATAGGCCCTGGGTCGCCGGTACGAAAGCAGGTGTAGACGCGTTCCTTCGGGTGTAGGTGGCGGTATGTGTCCACTAGGGAAAGGGCCTTGCTAAAATGGGAGATGTTTTTTTCAGCTTCCTCCACGTATGAGGAATAGCTTCCTTGTGGGTTCCACCTGTCTAGCCACCTATCAGGAGTTGCATTAAAATCACCCGCAAAAATGAGTGGGACACGTTGGGGTGGGAGGGAGATGAGGTGGTTTAAAAAACTTTCCCGCTCCACTGTTGTGTTGCGCACGTACACACAGAAAATGCATATCAGTCCCAGCTCCAGCATAGCCAGAATTGAGACCCACCGATTATATTTGTCGTCAGCCACCCAATTTACCACCTCTACTCTGGATCCTGGGGGGGTCCAAATAGCCACTCCTGCCGATGCAGGTGTAACCTCGTGTGCCCTATAAGACTGGTGTGGCCAAACATTTCGATGTGCTCTGTGGTGCTCAGGAGTATCAAGGAGGTGTGTCTCCTGGATACATATCACATCTGGCACCGTTCTACCCCCCACTCCCAGCAGCTGATCCCATATCGCTTGACATTTGGGAGGATTGTATGATGTAATGCCATTCACGTTCAGTGATCTCAGGTCCTGATCGACATTTTTCAGACAGCTCTTCCATTCCGTGTTCCTGCAGTATAGAGTGTCCATATCTTTCCCCGTCCTTTCTCGTTTTTTTTGTTTTTAGACTCTTCTCCACTGCTTAGAGGACCAATCCACCCTGCATAACAGTCCATTTCTGAGTACCCTTGTGAGACACGTATGTAAGTCATCCGTGTGCCAAAATTAGTTGGCCTTTATATGTTGGAGGTGGAGGTCCATGAGTGTAACGTGCGTGAACCACTGCAGATCTTAAGTCTTTTCTTCTTCGAAAAGAATGAAAAGATTTGTCGTTGCTACCCTTTGGAGTCTGTCGAACTGGGGAAATATCGCCTCTTTGCTCCCACTGGGTAATCTTACTGATGAAAGACTCTGCTTTTGTGTGGAAGTCATTATCTCGGAGGCTGGGACGGGACCAACGGTTGGAAAATCTCCACCCTGGCAGAGTAGACCCTCCCTGCACCAGTGTGAGACCAATCTCCATCCTGTCGTACGCATGACGAAAGGGAATAGCTATCACCCCTCCCTCTTTGGAGAGCGGGGCCTCATACTGACCAATCTCCACTAACTGTCTGAGTTTTCCGACCCGTTGGCGCATCGCAGCCTCATTTTTTTTCACTCGTTTCTTCTGTCGGGGGGAGGGGGAGGTGTTGGGGAAGGTTGTGTGTTCTGCACCACAGTCCCTTCTCCATCGCTAGCTTTTGCTCTCGGGGGTTGTTGCGGTGGATGAAAACGCAATAGGGTTGTCTGCCTAATGCGCTGAAAGATCTCAGGCCACGAGATATGGGCCAGGGGGCCCTCATCCAGCGCTCCCCTTACTGTTGGGCTGTGATCCAACATGCTGAAGAGTTCGATGTAGGTGTGGTTCCATAATTCCTGGGAGGACGATCCATGTTGTGATTTGAGGCCCTCCAACAACCAATCCGCAATCGCCTGCAACTTTTGTTCTGTGCCCATTTCAGCGTGGCGGGGCGTTGTGTCGTCCTGTCTGTCTACCTCCATTGTCGACACGTCAGGAGGGGGGGGGRGGGGGGACGAGGGTTCTTCAATGTCCATGGGCTTTGGGCCTTCCTGGAAGAGGTCGGTTTCTGACTGTGTCTCCCCTCTCGTTCCTTTCCGTTTTTTTGTGGCCTCCCCCTCCTTCACCCCCCCTCCCCTCTCCTTTTTGTTTCGAGGAGCATCCCCTTCCTCTGCGATCCCTTGCCGCCCGGTAAGCCGGAGATTGTCTTCGGCACGGAGGGGGGACTGAAAATGTGCCACCGAGATTTTATGAAGGCGCCGAAGGAAGTCAGTCCATGTGATATGAGAAGAAGGCCCGTGTGCCAGGGCAAGATTAACCAGCGAGCTACCTTCCTGTGCAGCTACTGGTTGGGCCTGAGCACACTCCTAAAAGTCGGGTGGTGAATCCGCGTGCAGCGGCCATAGTCCCTCCATTATCCACTCCGAAATTTGCGGGATCGTGTAGCCTACGTTGTGTGTTTCAGGGAGGACGTTCGGATTTTCCTCGCCCGCTGGGAGGGGGGCCAAGGCCCTTTATTCCAACCAGAAGCTGGCTCTCGTTTCTTTCTGTGTTGTTCGCAGTCCCTGTGGTTCTTCGGGTTGCCTTTGTTGCCCCCTTTCCTTCTTCTGCTCCTCGTCCCCTTGTTCGCCACTTAGTGAAGCGAAACTGTTTGTGTTCACCCCTTTTGCCAACGGCTGAGGGGGTTGGCTATTGTGGCCCAGGCGCTTGGGTCTACTTTTCTCTTTCTTTCCTTTTTGTTCTGAGCCCGATGATTCGCCTTGATCCACGAAGGGCTGGTCACTCATGTAGTTTCTCGGATCCGGACCTAGCCCATCCTTCAAGGT
>BFEA01000459.1:676873-690233 GCA_003427395.1 Chara braunii | reverse complement strand
CACACACACACACACACACACACACACACACACACACACACACACACACACACACACACACACACACACACACACACACACACACAGACAAAAGCAAACTTAACTGTACACAAACAGCAGCAGCAGACACATAACAACAGCAACACAAGTACACAGCACGCAATCCAATTAACAAAAGCATCCGTTTGTGCTGTAGCGATGAACATCACTGTTATCATTGTCCGTGGCCTTGATTGAAGATCTCGGTAGAATGGGATGGTGGACCCATTTTCCAGCTTCGTAAGGGCTCCGGTATCATCTTTGTATCACTTTATAATCGAAGCCTTGGGCACTGGGCCCCCTTTTTTTCTCCTTTAAAAAAGCACATACATCATACATCATACAGTGGCTTTAGCAAAACTGGCATCTGGCAAATAACATTCGGTCTACCAGGCCTTCATGAGGGTGTGCATTTTTTGGAGGGGTTTGAAGAGGGCCAAGATGTGGTTGTCGCGCAGAGGACTAGTCAAAGTGCACCATGGTATTTTAGGCAGCCGGTCCCGTAAAAATTGGTGCAAAGGGTTAAGGCCCAGGCCTGCACCTGGTTTCAACTGTGGCAGGGAGGCCCAGGTGTGACTATCTATCTTCTGATAGGCGCGGCTTTCTGCGTCATTGAACCTTGGGGTGGTCAGATGGGCCTAAGGGCCAATTGCATGAATGTCCCCATTCCCTTTCTTCCTCTGTTTTGCGAGAGCTTGGTCCCACGGGTGTTGATGGTCAGGCCGCGCCTTAGCGAGCGCAGGAATAACAGCTGACGCAGCTTTTTCTTCGTTTCTTTTGGGAAATTTGGGCAAGGAGCTTTGGCGCGGGCATTGCGCGGGGGAATCTTTTTGAATTTTTGAACTCTTTGGAAAGAATGCAAGAGACCGCGCGGGTATTCGGAATTAGGACTCTAATTAGACTAGGATTTTGGGGACATCATACTTTTCTTTTGTAACTGCACGATGGTCCTTACTCGCGCGCTCTTTGCTGCACTCTGTCCTGCACGCTATTACCGCCGCGCCTTAAGTCTAATCTCAACTCTAATTTCCTCTTGTTCCTTTCTTGGTGAGTACAAGTGTAATTGTAATCTTCTCCCTCTTAGCTTCTCTTCGCGCCGAAACATGCGGCCCCTTCCCCTTCGCCTCATTGGTCAGAGCAACACATGACTGGATCGATGCGTGGAGAGTGGCTATGTCCCCCACGCTGTGGCCCAGGCACGCTGACCGAAGGCACCTCCTTCCTTTCTCTCTCCCCCTGCCTTAGAGTAATCCCGTCTATCTCGCGCAAATGCTAATTGCTTTAAATTTTACAAGCGTGACTATATCACTCTCTAATCTAAACTTGGGGGAGTTAGTGCGGTCGAGAGGATCGGCTAATGAGTGTGAGCATGCAAAGAGGTGAGTTCGGAGTTGGGCGATTCGACGAGCTGGTGGCGAGTGTGCGAAGTTGACGTAGGGCCACGGCCGACTGTGGAGCATGGGCGAACCCGACGTGCGTACTTGGGCGAAGCAGGATGAAAGCTCTGGGTTGTTGGTAGGTGCGAGGCAATAGACTATCTGCATCGGAGTAAGGAGGAGGATGGTGAAGCAGTGAGAGCGCGCGGGGCGCTGGGGTGTGTGGGGACTTCTCTCCTTGCCTTCTATAAATCTTGCTTTCGGCTTTCGTCATTTTTGCCTTTGTAATTTCAGACTTCTGTTCGATTGTGTGAATCCCTCCTTTCTTCGGAGTTTCCCTCATATTTCTTTCCTTTTACGGATGATGTCATGAATGATGATTGCGGCTTGATCGTCTTAATTTTGTATGCGTAATTCTTGTTTACGTCGGAAGATTGAATGATTGGGGAACGCGGACGCATGTGTAACCTTAGTCTGCTGGAATTGATGGGACATAGCGAAGTTTGTCACCTCGAGTTGCTTTGTGAAATGGATCTCGTTCCATGTGTACACGTTACAGTCAACCCGTAAAACGGCCCGTCACGTATATGCTCACTCACATAAGTCGCTCACGTATGGGTTGTACTACTCGTATACTTCTGCATGGATAGGAATGCTATCATTAGCATGGAATTTGGTGTCCCCTTTGGATTAACGGATCACAACAACCTCTACCGAACATCGGGCTTCTTCTGGCGGACTCACTGAGATCTATGAATCCCGTAGGCGTCGTGTGTTGAGCAGCAAGATACCCATTGTGTTCCTTCCGAACACCACATATGGAGCCGTCCTAGGGGCCAAAACCGGCCATCCTGAGTACCCGGCCATAAAACTCATGAACTAAGAAAGCCTCCTCTTGCCCGAACCCTTTTGCATTTCTATCCTTGGAACTTTGATACAGGAGATTTCAATTTCGACTTGGGACTTCACCCCACTTTCCTAAAATATTTGGCATACCCCCTTTTTGTGACTTTCGGGCCCGCTCCCACTCCGATAAGGAAGTCACACTAGCGTGAGGTTAGTATCAGAGACGACACCTGTCAAATGTAAGGATTAGCAAGTAGTTCAGCTCCATTTTCGATTGATATGGTGAGCCCAAATCGAGGACGGTCTAAAAATAAAGATATGCCTACTCGAGTTTGGATGCAGGAATTGAGCTGGAAGGGCATGAGGTCGCGAATTTATAGACGTTGCGTTCCCGCTTGTGCTACGGCGGGTTCGTAGCAAGAGATAGTGCGTTTTTCGTCAACGCTTACACCATAGCCACACATAGTGGCCGACACACTCTCCTATGTGGCGTGGACGGGAGAGTCCGAGTTAACGACGCCGGCCTGGATCAGGCAGGACCTGTCTTATAGACCCGACATCTACAGGCGTCTTCTGGGAATAGACTGACGTCCCTCGAAGCAAGCGACGACGTGGAACAAAATTTGTGGAAGAAAGGAGCAGAGGAGGCAAGGCGAGGAAGGATTCGGCCATCTTAGAAGAAGTCAGGAACAGGAGGGCAACCGCGGGAAACAGGGCGCAAGTGTAAACTGAAGGAGAAGGAGGGGAAGGACGAAGGAAAGAGTGAACAACGGAAGACGGAACGTGACCAGGGAGGGGAGAGGAGGTGACCCCGAGGAGGGGGAGGGATACGGACGACGCCAGAGAAGGCGAAACCAGCGATAAGAGGAGATCGAGGAGGAGGATCCATTTGCCGAAAGGAAATAGGTGGCGAACTGGGGGGAGGAAGGCGTTGGGAAATACGGTGACTGCAAGAAGGGGAAGGGAGACGGACAGACGAAAACAACTAAGCTACGATAGTAGGAAGAACGGAGAATACGAGGCAAGCGATAGGGAGCGATCAAAGAGGAGGATTCATCAGCTGTCGCAAAAGACAGGTGGCGAACCGTGAAGAGGAAGGTGCTCTGGGTCTTGGCCCCCTCTCCTTTGGGGGCCCGGGGAACTCCCCATTGAAGGAAGGGGAACAACCCCGGAGGTAAGCGCCACCCCCCCCCAGCTAAAATTAGCTTCGTATGTAGTCTCTCTTGCTCATCTCCTCCCGATTCCTCTCCCCACCCCAACCCCCTTTCGAGCTCCTAACCCCAACCCCCTACTGAGCTCCTAATCTCGTTCCCCTCCCTGACCCCGACCCCTGATCCCACGACTCTCAATAGTCACGATCCCGCCTTCTCTGGATCGCGCCATCCTCTAACCCCCCAATCACGACCTCGTCTCCATCCCCCACAACCACCTCGGTCCTAACCCCTCTGTCCCCCCTGATCTCCACATCCCTCCATCTCCAACTCCTCTACCCTCTCTGTCACATACACCCTGTCCCCCCCGGGCCCCGGACTCTCGATAGTCACAATCCCAGTCTGTTGGATTGCGACCTCGCTTGCCCCCCTGAAACTCTACATCCCCTCCTTTCATCTTGCTTCGTCCCCCCGATCCCGACCCCCATTCCCCCTTCCCCTGCCCCCTTCCAATCCGGACGACCCCCCTTCTCCCTATCTAGCCTTACCCTCAGCCCTCGATCATGACCTTACCCCGCCTGACATTGCTGTCATTCGCGACGCCATCCTGACCCCCTCCCCTGCCCTGGACCTTGATCCCCCTGATCCCCTGACCCCCACAATCTCGATCTGCTACCTCTATCCCCCCCTCCGTCTCAACCCCGACCCCCGCTCCCCACACCCGTCCCCTCTCTCCCGTCTACCCCCACCTCCCGACGCAAGCGCCTTCCCCTCCCTGGTCCCGATCCCGTTCCCCCCTCCAACTCGATCCAGATCTTGCCTCGCTTCTCAATCTCGACCTTGCCTGATACCATCCCAACCTCTTTGATCTTGTTCGCCCACACCTCCCAATCCAGATCTTGCCTTACTCGATCCCGACCCCCACTCCCCGATCCTGTCCCTCACCTAACCCCCCCTGATCCCAATCTCGTTCACCTACTCCTCTCACCGCCTCCTCTCCATCCAGATCTCGCCCCTCTAGTCTACCCCCCCCGCATCCTTCCCTTACCCCGATCTCGCCTCCCTCCCCACCCCCCACCTCTTATGTCACATACACCCTGTCTCCCCCCGGCCTCGGACTCTCAATACTCGCAATCCCTGTCTGTTGGACTGCGACCTCGCCTGACCCCCCTGCAACTCTGCATCCCCTCCTTTCATCTTGCTTCATCCCCCCGATCCCGACCCCCGTTCCTGCTTCCCCTACCCCCTTCCGATCCCGACGAACCCCCGTCTCCCTATCTAGCCTTACCCTCAGCCCTCGCTCCTGACCTTACCCCGCCAGACATTGTCGTCATTCCCGACGCCATCCTGACCCCCTCCCCTCCCCCGGACCTTGATCCCGTTGATCCCCCGACCCTTGCGATCCCGACCCACTACCCCGATCCCCCCTCCATCTCAACCCCGCCCCCCGCTCCTCACACCCGTCCCCTCTCTTCCGTCTACCCCCACCTCCCGACCCAAGTCCCTTCCCCTCCCTGGTTCCGATCCCGTTCCGCCCTCCAACTCGATCCAGATCTCGCCTCACTTCCCAATCCCGACCTTGCCTGATACCATCCCAACCTCTCTGATCTTGTTCGCCCACACCTCTTAATCCAGATCTTGCCTTACTCAATCCTGACCCCCACTCCCCGATCCTGTCCCTCACCTAACCCCCCCTGATCCCGATCCCGTTCACCCACTCCTCTCACCCCCTCCTCTCCATCCAGATCTCGCCCCTCTAGTCTACCCCCCCTGCATCCTTCACTAACCCCGATCCCGACTCCCTCCCCACCTCCCACCTCCTGATCCTGTTTCCCCCCCATCATTGGTGACATTGACGATCCCCCCGGAACCTGATCCCGCCTGCCCTAACCGTCCGATTGTTGTACCTTCCTGTCTCCTTCCCCCTCCCAACAGCAGCCAACAATAGACTGAGTTGTGTTACAACACCAGTACATAACAAACAATGGCCAGCTTGAAGAATGAAGCAAGGCAAAGGAATGGGGAAGGATGGGCACAGACGATTTGGTACCAGGGAGCTATGGGTCACCACTCATCCAACTGGAGACCCCGGGGTGGGATGGAGAGGAGGAAGATGGAATCGATGGATACAACTTCCTCCTCCCATCTCCCCCCCCCGACCACACACAAGATCCACACTCTCAAACATTTCCCTCCCCGAAAGAACTATTAAAGGAGATGAAGGAAATGGAGGAAATGCAGAGGAAAGAAGAAGCAAACCAAACAAACCAAACGCCCCTTCCGTCGTGGGCAAAAAAACTCAGGAAAATGTATTCAGGACAAACTGTGTCAGTCAAAAGGAAAGGAGAAGGGGAAGATGATTTGAAAATCCCACTGGACAATCTAACGACGGCCTCGGCCTTCTTCCTTACAAATTTTTTGGTCAGTCCGGAAGACAGAATAATTAGTCAGGGGGGGAAAAAACAAAGGGTTAAGTCCCTTCCAAGCAACATGATCAAGGAAAGGGACGCCATATACACCCGTCACGCAAGCACGTGAGTTTTCTACAACGATGCTGCTTATAAATCCGCCAACGATAAGGTTGGGTGGATCAGGAAGCGCCTCGCAACCCTCAAAGGATCAGAAGAGGGGGCTCGAGACTTCTTTCTGATCCAGCCAATCTCATCAACGGTATTCACAGTGATTTGTATGTTCGATTCAGACAAACGAATTATGGACTCATGGCGGAGTATACCCTGCGGCCGTTCGGGAGTTCGGATTTTCCCCTGGTCTCCCCTGAAACAACCAAAGCCGGAGGAGAAGCGGGAACAACTCATGACGGACCACTATTGGGTGAAATTCCGTCATATACCCATAAAAATCCAAGGGGCCTTCGTGCAGGAACAGGCCCAAAAATATGAGATTGTCGACCTCATCGACCCCCTCCCTCCCCACGTAGCCCCGAGGGATGACTACCTCATGGTAGCCTTGGACATTCCCAACGGACACATCTTCACCATCGACGATGTCATCCTCTTTCGGGTAGGAGGGAAGGAGTTCAGAATTCACACGGCATATAAAACACGTCCTTGGTGTTTTAAGTGCCAGACATACGGGCACCTCCCCTTGGATTCAGACTGCCCCCACCACCCAACCAAGAGAATCAGATCCACTGGTCGCCTGTTGCGCGACCCCTTTAAAAACACTTGGTGGAGAACCGTCAATGCAGGACACGAAGGCTCGGTGTACGTCGATGAGCCCCGAGAAGGAGGAGGGGTTAGGGGATTGGAATGGGAGAAAGGAGAAGTAGTGAACTGGAACACAAAGTCATCTGACCCATGGATTCCTCCCAAATCAGTCGAGGCACACATGGAAAAGACCACCACCTCTCCCCGCTCCCCTCTCCCAAAAGAAGACACCGCATTGGTTAACGGACAGGCCATGTCAGGAGCACAGGAGACTGAGCCCCGAATTCAGCCCCGGAAAGAACCTCGACCCCAAGACTTTATTGCCCCAACAGACACCGGGGAACTGTGGCAATCCCCAGCCTCAAAGAATAAAGCCCCCCCGCTAAACAAGGTAAATCATCACATTCTTATACCCCTCTTGGCACGGACAACCGATTCCAGGCTCTGGCATCAGGAACTAAAGCAGAAGACAAACAGATGACAGCGCATCACTCAGAAGAACCAGGCCGGCATGGGCAAATGCATAGAGAAGGGAAAGGTAATGATCACGAAATGCCAGAGACCCGGGGGAAAGAAAGCAGCACAAGGGCAATCAGGGAAGGAGGAGGAAGCGGGGGCAGGGGAAACAGTGCTCAAGGAACTGAGAAGGGAGGGGAGGGAGGAAGTGGGACGATCCAAGAAAACGAGAGAAAAGGGCCGCCCGGGGGAGGAGCCCACCAAGTGATAAGCCAACCCCTTCAAGAGGGAGAGGGAACAAGGAGCTTTACCCAAGAACACCCCAAAACAACCCCCCCCCAAGGCACGGATGCCAGAGAGGAAGCCTCCACGGAAATGGACCCATTTGTTCAAGTCTTTGGACCCCAGCCCATGGATTGGGAATCACCGGCATTCCCCCCGGACGAGGAGATGACAGACAGCACCCCCGAAGCCTGGGGATCGCAGGGGGCAGGTGATGTTGAGTCCAGGCTAAAAGAATCTGGCTGAATGGCTAATAGGCCAACTCCAGACCCTATACACAGGTCAGACAGAGGTATATTGGGATGAAGCCTACGTGCAACTCTTCTCCCTTCTGGACGGGAGCCCTAGTCTGAAAGAGCCTCTTGAGCAGGGCCTATCCCCAGAAGCTGACTGCCGACTAGTGCTGAACAGAATCTGGAACATTATACACAAAAAATTCCAACCTCCCACCACTGAAACATATAGCACACCCAAAGAGGCAGACAACCCCCCCCCACACCCCCCAGACCAGCCGCCTTTGATAGGCACACAACAAGCCACTCATGCCACTTACCCCGAACAAAGAGAGAAAGAAGCAGCGGCAACAACAGAGACAACCCTTTCAAAACATACCAAACTGCGCCACTTAATCGAAAAAGGGTTATACCACACGAGCCTGCCAAAGGGTGACAAAGTTTTGGCGCTACCGATTACGAGAAAGACCGGGAGATGGGAACTGGGCATGTCACCTGTAGACTCCGAGGACCCATACACCCCTGCCTACGGAGGAATGACATTACAAGGGTGGCACATGCAGAGGGAAGGGGCACTAAAAACACAGGAAGTCATTGAGTTTATTGCCGGCCACTATGAACCAGGAGCAATGGCAACCATCAGCGTATCGACAAAAGGATTGAGGATGGCTTACAAAGATCTCTACGTGAGATTTGAGGACAATAAAGAGGCGGGGCTACAATGGCACACACACAACATGCTCCTGGACACCCAAGAACTTGAGTTTAAGCCGAGCAATATTTGGTCGACTGATGAGGTACTAACGTGCATTTGCACACTACTGAGGAAGAAAATCCTCAATAAGAGGGTCGACTATGACACACAAGAATGGACACAGCTACTCAATAGATAGGAAAGGGTCTAGGGGTACACAAACCCTAAGATGGATTGGGTAGATGTGGTGTATGGGAAAAATAACAAGTGGAATCGCATACTATAGCAAGCTGATCTAGATATTCGAACGATCAATGTGAACGGCCTAGCGTCTCGTAACCCAAGAAAAATCAGAGCATTATGGGACTTAATGAGGGGGGTTGGGGGAAGATCATGGCCAGACGTAGTCTGCGTTCAGGAAACTCTGAGTCACCTACTCGATACACCAAAACACCATAGGGTACACAAACAAGCCTGGTCCTTCCAAAGCTACCAAGCGTTTACCCCCTGTCCGGGGAGCTCAGGAGTAGCAATCTGGATCCCACCGGACTCACGTCTTGAAGTCCTCTGTTGGGAGAAGGATGAGGAGGAAGGACGATGGATCAAGATACTGGGCATGCTGGAACTAGAAATGGTATGCATAATTTCCCTATATGCCCCAAACACGACCCGCGAAAGACGGTCCTTTTTTGAAAAAATAGCAACAATCCCCACACTTGATATCCCTCTAATACTAGCAGGGGATTTCAATGCCGCACCTGACAAATGGCTGGACGGATGGAAAGTCCCCCCCACTACTGCTCATAATGCAAAGGAGGAAGAGCGCATGCTTAAGGACTTGTGTACCCCCCTCTCGCTCTTCGACACCTTCAGACGCAGCTTCCCCACTGAAAAAGCCTTTACCTGCTTCCAAAACAATGACCCCACCAGACTATCCAAATCCCGAATCGACCTAATCCTGGCATCAGAGGAGTTGGGAGGGGGACTCTCGGTAACGGCAATACTCCCGACCAGCCCATATCCCGGTTTAGACCACAGGATGTGTATGGCGGTGTGGACATTTCGTAAAAGACCAGACCACGGGACTAGTTATTACAAATTAAACACCTCCCTACCAAGAATCAAATCTTGTCAGCAATACCTGCAGCAGGCTTGGGACTTCTAGAAAGACCACTGCCACCAACAAGATTCACAAATTTCCTGGTTTAACAATGGTCTGTTCTTTATGGCCAGAAAGAGTAATGAATTCTCTAAACTACTAGCTTCCCAGAGACACCTCCAAGAAGTCACAATCATGCAGAATTTAGTGAATGCAGAACAAGAGCAGAATTCGTTAATCTCGCAAGGGCAGGAACATAGGATCAACGACCTACAAACCCGCATATACAAATTAAAAGATCAACTTTTCCAACATGCACAATACAGATGGCAAGGTGCCCAAACAAGGGCAAGGTTATCTAGATTCTCTACTGAAGGGGTGACGGACTCTCACTTTTTCAGCTTGGTCAGAGCACGAAACCAAATAACTACGATTGAAGCACTATACAAACCCAAGGTCAGGGAATCAGACCCGGCCGTAACTACGGCCCGCGAGGGCCGCAACACGAAGATAACATATGACTTCTACAAAGATTTTTTCTCTTCACATTTAGATAAATCAGATATGTCACACCACGACCACTTAATAAAAGAATTTTTGAATCAGTCAACAAAACACTTACATCAGAACAATGAGACTCCTTAGAAGCCCCACTCTTCAAAAACGAGATATGGACCGTCCTCCTGCAGATGAAGGAGGAAAAAGGCCCTGGGATAGATGGCTTCCCAAATAATTTTGGGAGACCACATGGGATTTTATGAGCCAAGACGTTATGGATTCTTACAACGAAGTATGGCTCGCAGGGGAGATAAGAGAAAGAGTGGGGCAAGGGATATTAACCCTCCTATATAAAAAAGGAGATAAAATGAACATCAGGAATTATAGACCAATAACGCTCCTCACAGTTGTGTACAAAATGTTGTTTAAGACCTTGGCAAACCGAATGATTCCAGTAATGGAGGACATCATTCATCCCGCTCAAACCGGTTTCATGGAGAACAGGAACATACAATAAAACATCCTGTTGATCCATGAGATCCTTCAACTCACGAGGCACTCCCATCAAAATGCAGCTCTCATTTTCATTGACTTCGAAAAGGCTTATGATCACGTGGACTGGTTGTTTCTAGATAGACTTCAGACGTTGGATACAAATCCTACACAAAAACGCTACCACGTGCGTCCAAGTCAACGGAAGTCTTGCTCCCCCTCTACACTTAGAATGATCGGTCCGCCAAGGGGATCCTATTGCCCCTTTCCTTTTCCTAGTCATTATGGAGGCACTAGCCGCTAATCTTCGGGCGAACAAAAACATCACCGAACTACGAGTAACACGCATCCCAGAGGATGCAGTCCTGATGTGCTCCCTGTTCGCAGATGATCTCACAATCATGGCAGAGGCCACACAACACAATATGAAGGAAATTCAACACTTGATGGAGAAAATTACTAAGGTTTCCGGCATGTCTGTCAACTGGGGGTCTAAGACATAAGGATGGTGGATCCACTATCAAGGAGGACGCCCCCTGAGACTCCACGTATTGCCTGGATGCCAATAGAAACCCCAATAAGAGTCATAGGGGTGTCCATGACTGCAGAGGGGCGGCCACCAATTAATGACGAATGGATCAGCACCCCGGCTCGGCATAAATTAACCAACTAGGGAAACAAACACACATCCCTCTTTGCCGCGCGCGAGTTCTCAACAACGTAGTTTTTGTGTCACTGTGGTACAAGTCTCTGCTATGGCTACTAAGCAAAGAGGCCCTGAGAGGCCTAAAGCAAAATGCAGCAGCCTTTCTATGGAGGGGGGATGGAGAGCCGGATAATCTAATTACCAAAGTGGCCTGGGACTCTATCATCCAACCGAAAGCAGGGGGTGGCTTGGGAATACTTGACCCAGCCACGCAGGTACAGGCACTACGAGTCAAATGGATTAAAAAACTCATCTTTGCCCCCTAGAGTCCATGGTGCATTCTAGCTTTGGAGCATCTGGCCCGGCTGGCTCCACCTACTCCCCATACGATCCATCCGCTTACCTGCTTGGAGGACCGTTTCTGGTCAATCCCACGCAAACTCCCATATGGAAGGGAAGGGTTAGAAAGAGGGGGTCAGTCGTTGGATAAATTTTGACCATCCTTGCTGCAGACTTGGCGTAAACTCCCGCTCCCAGATAGGACCCAACCCAACCGTTGGGAGGAGGTCTATCGTCAACCCCTCTTTGGCAATAGATGGGTGACAGACACGAGGGACCAGATGATGATAAGCTCATCCCCACCCTGGAAGGGTTGGGTTAAACACGGGGTACTCAGGGTGGGGGACCTCTGGGACAATGAAAGGCAAGACTGGAAAACGGGCGACCAACTGCGAGCAACTCTAAAGCACTGCCACCACGTAGAGGAGCTTCTGGAAAACCTTATTGAAGTCATTCCACTAGAATGGTACCGGATCCTCAGACGACGACCCACCTTGAGAGAGGGTGATTGGGTGGCATCCACAGAGACCCCGCAGCGGATTGGCTTGATACACATGGCTTCCCCCCAAAGGGTCTCGGTCGAATACGATGCTATCACCAAAACAAACACCTTTCAGGGGAACAGGGCACCCTTCGAATGGAAAAAAAAGTATCAGTATTTCGAGTGAGAGTTATCGAAGAGAAGGGACAGGGGGTGGCGTTCCAGCTAGATAAACCAATCCAAGACCTGGCTCTGGACCCGGTGGAATGGACTTGGCAGCCCCCTCAAAAGAGGGGCGCCCCCAAGGCAAGTCACAACAGTTTGCACCTACTAACGGTCAAATCAGCTTACAAAATGCTCCAACTAAAACGACATCTGAAAGATATGATTAATGAGAGTTGGGCCAGACATCTGAATGTGGACCGCTCCCTACTGTCACCGATCCAATGGTTCAAGGAACAAAAACACAAACCCATGAAAATCACTTTTTTACAGTGGCAGATAGTTCACCGTTGTCTGCCAACCAATGACTAGCTAATCGACCGCACAAACCTCGAACAAAGAGGCCTGCTGCTCCCATGGTGCCAGCGATGCCAGAGCCTCTAACCTTCCTACAAGAAGGCAGAAACCATTGAACATATTTTCATGTAGTGTCCGATTGCCTAATTTACATGGAGGTGGTGGGACCGTATCTGGCGAAAAATGGAACTGGACACTCCCTGGCCCTGGTCATGGCTAGCCATATTGGCTAGACATTGGCCCTTGGTAAGGACAACCACGACCTTTTTAGAAAACATGTACATAATCGGAAGGAGGGCGGTAATGTGGACACTCTGGTAACAACGATGCACCCTAGTCATGGAAAGGGTACGGATGGAGGGCGCAGAGATCACATAACAAATCCAACAGCAAATACACCTGGAACTCACGCGCAGATGGTTAAATACAAAAGCACAATTAGATCTTCTTAGGCAGACTGGAGACATCAGGAGAAGGATTACGACATTTTGCATGGACTTACACCCCTTACCTATCCTCCTTACACCCCTTACCTCCTCCTTATCCTTTATCTCAGTTGTTTTAGACACCCGTGCGTGGAACTCCTTCCTAGAGCCCCCTCGGGAGGATACCGCCCATCTTCCATAGGTACAAGCATTCAATTGACGCAACCAGGTAGCGGCAGTCATCAGGCCGGGTTTGGAGTGAGCAAACCGTATACAAGTATCAGTCCCTAACTACCTATCTGGCGCCCTCTCTCTGAGGGTGAAGAGATACAAAGGCAACAATAATTCTCCTAGCCCACAAAAGACCACACTGCTGATCTTTTTACCGGCCTGCTCAGTCAGTCCCCTGGTTGCCGGGTAATCAATGCTGGCAGGTCACACAGTTACTGGTCACAGGTGTTTTTCAATCCCCAGACCATTGTGTAAATGGGACGCTAGACCCGATTTCCAGTAGGTGACGCTCCCCACCAATAGATGGAGCCCCTCCCCAGGTGCTAGTGGTGTCTGCTCTTATCAGCAGCACTAGCACCGGTGGGGGTGTTTGTTTAAAAAAAAAA
>BFEA01000459.1:647439-668411 GCA_003427395.1 Chara braunii | reverse complement strand
AAAAAAAAAAAAAAAGGAGAAGAGGAAGAAAAATAAGAACAAATAAAAGAGAAAGAGAGAGAAGAAGAAGAAGAAGAAGAAGAAACTCCGCACTCACCTCCTCTAGTAGTATCATAAGATGAAGATGTCAATCTTGGTGAAGCTCCCTCTCTCTTTGCACACTTGTTGCCCTCTATGACTCCCTTCTTCTCCAAACATCCTCTCTCCTTCCTTCCTCAATCTTTCCCTAGCTATGACAAGTTTCTGTCACTAAGGCTATGAAGTCCTTCCCTTTAGAAGGGCTAAGGGGACCCTTACTAGCCTTCCTCTTTTCTTCACAGCCTGGGGGCTATGGAGGATCACTTCCCTAGGTTGGCGTAGCCTCCACTAGCCTGAATAGCCTCTCCCACTGACCTACAGCCTCCTCCAAGCTTCCAAACTGGCAACGGTTTCCCCCCTCTCACTTCGGTTGAGTGTAAAACTCTCTTTGGCTCATACAGACAACATGCACTTGCCTCATGCAAATGTGAGTGTGACAGGTTGTTCCCCCAGCTTATATAGATTGGGCACAACACTTCAGTCAACCCATGAACTTGTCCATATGCCCCATGGTAGACCGAGGTACCCCCAAGGCCTTTTTCCCTCCACTAGGCATCTCCGAGAGTTGGCCTCTTTTTTGCTCGGTATATACAATCTGGGTGGTTGGTACCAGCTCCGCCTGCCTTTAAAGTCTGCTTATGCCTCATTATCATTTTCAGATGCTGCCCCTTGGGTTCAAATATTCAACAGTGAGCCCTACTTGAAACAAGAAAACTTTGTGGACCTTTTTTTCTCGATTTTTCCTGGTCCTACCCAAATTTGAGTAGGCCGAGGTGTTTTCGTGTTCCTCAGTGTCATCTCAGCCTAGGATCTGGCTAAGATCCAATGTGAGCATTAATTCGGGCTACCCCCAAATAGTCCTTGCTTTAGATTCAAGCCCCAAGGCTCACTTTTTCAATTCTTTGTGCATCAAGCCCCCATTTTCAGCCAAATGCACTGTTCCGTTTTTCCCCCTCTTTTGTTTCTTTTCATTTTGGGTTGGCAACTCATTCCGGAGTTGACCGTTTAAGTTGGCCCCACAAAAAATGACCATATCACCTCCTCCACGAGTCTGAATCTTAGATCCACGGCCCAAAACCAAACCGGCCTATTTTTTTTCTCTTTTTCTCTCATTTTGACTTTTTTATTAAGATATTGTCGAGATAATGCTTCAAGGGTCTTACCTTTTCACTCCTGATTGACCTCCACTAAATCCGGAATGATGAGGTGACAATAGAGACTTGTCAATCCCTACTATGCCAGTCCCAATTGACCGACACATCCTCCTCCACTTTTTTCTCCCCCTTTGTCTTATTCTCCCTCCTTTTTTTTTTTTTTAATTTTATTTTATGTTGTGACAAATATGAAGCAATTGTACATTTTTTTGTAGGCCATCGATCTTGATCCAGCAGCTGATCGTTATTTCTCGGATCACAATAATAAAGCCCCCTCACTTATTGGGGTTTCATTTTGCCTCCGTTACTCTCGATTTTTTACCCCCTTGCTCCGATTTTTCCTTGATAGCCTATTTTTTGCGCACAACTCCTTCGGGTATTATTTTCTCATGCCTTGCTAGTCCGAGATATCTCAGACTGCAGGGCAGGCCTCCCATCACCATTTCGTCTCTCTTTTTGTCTCCAAACTCTTTCTTTCTTGGCCTCACTCAATGTTTGCAATTGCGGTTGTGAATATTTCTCACTGTCAAGATCCTGATCTTGACGGTGTTACTTGCGGCATGTATTCACCCTTCATGCGCAACACAGTTTCCCTTGGGACTCTCAAATATCTGCCACTCATCCCCCACTACTCTCGTTTTCGAGTCCCGCTAGCAGTGATGCTTACATATGTCTCAATTTTCGATTATTTTTATTTGGGTTCATCTAGCCCCCAACATCATTCCCGGTTACGTCCCATTTTTATTTTGGGACTCCCTAGTCCCCGACAACCTCAATCTCCCCCTCCCATGTGTTGATTATTCCCGACCACGAGATTCTCATCTTGCAGTTGCCACTTACTGTTTCCACGTGCTTCATGCCCGAAACACCCATTTCTAGTATTTTTGGTGTGCCAAGTCTCAATGTCGCTTGACCTTGGCACCCCCATGTAGTCCGTTATTTCTCGGAGTGCAGGAAAAATCTTTTTCCTTGTCTCATTGCCCCACAACTTGCCCCAAACTGAAACAAAATAAGGCGGCTAATTTTCAAGTGCATCTGGGCACAATCTTGGTTCCATATGTACTTAAAACATGTGATTTCCTTCCTTCTTCCAATCCGTTGCATCTCGATTGCATGAGGCTTTGATTTTCTTTTATTTTCTCAGTAAAATCAAGATACTTTGCATTTGATTGACCCTTGGATGAATCCGATCGTAAATGTATCTCCCTAGTGATCGTTTTTTACTGTTAGTGAGTTTTTTTTTTCCCCTGTTTTTCCCCCTCCCTTCCTCCCTCTAAATCTAGATAGTAGGGACTTGTTAGTCCTTACTTGTGCCAGTGCCCACTGCTGGTCAACTTACTCACTCTCGTTCGTCCCCTTTTGTCTCATTCTCCCTTTTTTGTCTCATTCTCCCTCTTTTGTCTCATCCCCAATGTCAAGTAGCTGTTGAGTTTTTTTTTAGCCCCTACCTGTGAATTTAGATCTAGTCCATGCCCAGCGTGCAGTCAGTTAATTCTTGGACTACAATTATGGCACTCCCATGCTCACGGTAGCCCTATTTTGCCATCGTTTGCTTCAGACTATGACCACTCCTTTTTTGGTAGTTTATTTTATCATGAAGCCTCTCAAAGCTCTGTTCTTTCTAGGGTGGCTAACCCGAGTTATCCCGGGTTGCAGTCCACACCCTCCTCATTTTTTTGCTTCCTTTTCTTTTCTGACTCTCCCGTTTGCTCTCACTAGCGCTTACACTAATGGTGCTAATATTATCGGTCGTTTAGATCTTGATCTTGATGACGCAACTTGCTTTGAATATTTATTCCCCATGCCGCTCCATAGTTTTTTTTTTAAACAGCTTAAGTCCCTAACACTTGTCTCGCACTAGTCCTCGACATTTGTCCCGTCGGTGGTTTCATCGGCATGTGTCCCAAAACGTGATTATTTTTATTTGGTCCCATGCGGTCCACGACATCACTCCACATGTCTTTCTAATTTTATTTGGGATCTTATGGTGCCCGATAGTCTCAATTCCTCCTTCCCTTGCACCACAAGTGTGCCGAATATTCCTGGTCGTGTGATATTCATCTCGCAGTTGTCATCCACCGTCATCTTTTGATCCTCATGTTTGAACCCCACTTTTCTAGTGCCTTGCGGTCGTCGAGTCCTCTTTTCTCATGGCCTTGACACTCCATTGCAGTCCGTTACATTTTGGAGTGCAATGGTGACCTTTTTCTTGGTCTCATTACCCTCATTCTTACTCAAAACTGAAACAAAGTGAAGCGGCACACCCCAGGTGCATCCGGACCCAATATTGACTCCAAATGTACCTCAAACGTGTGTTTGTTTTACTTTTTGTGGTCCGTTGCATCTCAGCCTACCTCCTCCTTTATTATTTTTTATTTTCTTTTTGAAACTAAAAAATAATACAGATATTTTGTAACCGTTTCATTACTCAACGCGATGCGGAGTTCGAATTCCCCGACTAAAGCTCATTGTCGGAGTTGGTTCCATGTTGAGTACCAACAATGGTACCTTGATCTTTTAACCTTTGTGCTTCTTATGCGAAATAGGTCGCGCTTGAACTTTTTCCTATGGGGCAGAGGTCCTTGAGTCACGACGAGGGCATCGATATTCCCCCTCCCGTTAAGGTCTGACACTAGACAGAGATAAGGAAACAGAGCAACTCAATACGTGTTCGTCATGACTCACGGATGCATAGGGTCCCCTGATATGCAATTCATTTTCCAATTATCAGGCAAACGCTCAATCCAAATGTTATTTCCAAGTATTTCTTAAGGTCGATTCTCATGACCGATTTGGCGACCTCTTTTCGGCTCGAGCCAATTCTCATGTAGACCGGCAACCCTTTTTCAATCATCAGTTCGATATTTCCAATCTCTCTCTGAGACTGTTTTTCATGACCGTCTCATCGACCTTTCCACATCTCGCAACGCTGATTCTTATGATCGTCCCGACGGTCTTCTCAATCTACATGTCTTACACTTCCTTTTCACAACTATTTCTCGTGATCGTTCCAACGGTCCTTTTCAAGTCACTATTCATCTTCTTCCAATCTCTCTTTCAAGACTCTCTTGAAAAATTGGTTGACAACAGACACTATTTACATGTCACTTTCAGCCGCGTTAGGTCCCCACCTGAAACTCTGAAATGACCTGAAGTGGCTGAAGCTTCTAAAAGGGGTTTCAGGTACCCTCATCCAAATTGTTGGATGGGGGTACCTGAAACCACTTTTAGAGGCTTCAGCCACTTCAGACTGAAGCTTCTAAAAGGGGTTTCAGGTACTCCCATTCAACCATTTGGATGGGGATACCTGAAACGCCTTTTAGAAGCTTCAACCACTTCAGGTCACTACGGTGGTTTCAGGTCCCCACCTGAAATTCCCGAAATGACATCTAGTGGCTTAAGCTTCTAAAAGGGGCTTTAGGTCCCTTCTAAAAGGGGTTTCAGGTCCCTTCTGAAAACGGTTTCAAGTTCCCCCATCCGAATGGTTGGATAGGGGGACCCGAAACCCCTCTCAGAAGCTTCAACCGCTTCACGTCATTTCAGGTGACACACAACAATGTTAAACAAAAAAAAAGAGGCAAAAAAAAACCACCCATAAAACTTGTCCTCCAACCACCCGAAACTTCTGAAATGACGTGAAGTGTCTTCAAGTCATTTAGACACTTTTAGCGGTTTCAGACAACTTCAAAATCTTTCATTAGGAAATTTCAGGTGTTAATTAACCGCGAGTGTGTCTCTTACGACCGACCCGACAACCTTTCCAATCCACATATTATATTTTCTCTTCCTCCCAGGGCTGTTTCTTATGACCGACCTGATGACCATTCAAACGGTCAATCTATTTCTTTCAATTTATTTTGCAAAGCTGATTCTCGTGACCGGTCCGGCGACCTTTTGCTTTTCATAGCTCAATTCATTCAACTCAGTGTCATTCAGTCTTTACCAAGCAACCATGCAAGGGGATCCCAGTGCTAATTCTCTTGTTCCTCTTAAGGTTCCTCACCAATGTCGTAGGAGACCCTATGACCATTCTATTTTCCTCTTAAGGTTTCTTACCCATGTGGTATGAGATCCTAAGGCCAATTCTCAGTTCCTCTTAAGGTTCCTCACCCATATTGTAGAAGATCATAAGGCCAATCTTTCGACGACCCTTTTCAGGGGCTTCCCTTTTCCATTTCAAGCTGAACAACCTTTTCAGAGGTCATTCTTTGCTATTTTATTGTTAATGCCTACGGGGGTGAACCTTGAGGAGATAAATCTGATCCATGACCAAGGAGGGTGTTAGTAGCGGCTATCTTATACAATTTTATGTGTGCGATTCTCGTTACACTTACTGCCACAATGAACTTATGAATACGGGTGTATTCATAACGTCTAGCACTCAAGCAATGACCCTCGTCCTCAGACAGCATTAGCCCACCCGACGGTTCAACCATAGTCAAGGATACAAAAACCAATCTTCTATCTTCACTTTTTTTCACTTTCAGACCATCGTGTCTCGAGATTCGACCTGACTGAGTTGGGTTAGGCTCGTAAGGGAGGAACACCTTCATGCCCCTCTACCCATAGGTTCCCTAACCTCTTCGAACTCGACTGGAAACCAATACCTCATCTGTACAAAACCATATCCATTGTCGCGTTCCATAATACCACTTTGTCTTTCACAGAATCTCATAAAATAATCATCCCATCTGGTTCCATTTTAACATCCCTCGCCAGCCCTGCCTCCCGGTCCTCATCTTTTTTCGGGCTTTGATGATCCAGTTGTGTCTTATTACACTAATCCACTGATTAAACCAGTGGTTGCATGTTGGTCTAAATTCGTCCTCTTATTTGGATGGTCTTGTCTTTAAGTCGTTTTTGTTCCTCTCGCCTCCACTTTCTGATTTCACTTTCTGTTGTCCACTTCAATCCTTAGACTGAGATTTCAACTTACCTCCCTCCCTGAGGGGTGAAAACCCTCTACATACGATTTTTTTTCCCCTTTCTGCAAGTGTAATTTTTTACTTCGGGTCGATAAACAATTTTGGTTTTTGTTTGTTCTGTTTGTTCTCTGGCCCGTGTTATTCGTCCTGGCTTGACACATTGACGCGGTTGCCATCATTCTCATTGCTGAATTTCATGCTGAGTCAAAAATTCTCCTATTGTTGCAAATATAGATGAAGATAAAATATACAACTTATTCAAAATCCCTCAAAAGAAAGCGTCGGCCAAGAAAACAAAAGAAACAAAAACTCATTTCCTTTTATGGTGTCATAATCCCTCATTCACAAGAATGCACCCTTCGCCCAGTCCCCTTCACACAATTTCATATTATGCTACGCCGCAGTGACGTCAGATCTCAATCTTCCCCCACAAAAACTACAATACTTTGTCCCAAGCATTCGCAGCCTTGCCATCCAGCCCATTCAATCTCCCTCAAAGGTGCAGTCATAATCATCCCAGACAAAACAGAATAGAACACAGATAAAATTCATGTCGGTGCTTAGCTTGTCGATTCCCCATTTTCCTTCTCTTGGGTCTTTTGTAACCATTGTTTCACTGGATCTCGACTTAGAAACCCAACCAATCGTTGTCCCGAAAAGGATCCTCTCAGTCAAGTTTCATCCAAATCTTTTAACTCAAAGGTGTTCGATCACAAACGCTTAGCCACCCGGTAGGGACCCTTGGACTTCCTTCCCAACTGTCATGACTAAGTGCTATCTAGTGTCGAATTTCTAACTATGACCATCTCTCCCACTTGGAATGACTCTTTCCTGATATTCTTGAGTTGATCCCACCTTACCTTGTTTTTCATTTTGCTATCGAGGACTGGGCTCACAACTTCTTTCATTGCCTTCTCGTTCTAGAGAATCTGCTGGTATCGAGCCTCGATCAATTGTTCCGTCGTTCAGTGTGGGTTATCATCTAGCCTAATCCAAGTCCGTATTAGGGCCTCCACTAGGAAGTCAACTTCCCTCTCATACTATAACTCAACAGGGATACAACCCGTTATCTTCTTTGGGGCCACATTTTCTGAAAAAACGGCGTACTTGAGATACTTGGGTCAATTCCCAGTGTCGTGTGCGGCTAACTTCATGATCATGTATTTCAGGGTCCGATATCCCCTTTCTACGAGCGCGTTAGCCTCCAGATGGTATGACTCAATAAACTTAATGGGCACCCGGAGTCTTTTACAAGTGCTCAACAGTTCTTGATTCACAAATTTCGTCCCATTATCAGCTATAAACCTTCTGATGAATGGATGTCTCAAGTAAAAATCCTCGATCCAGTTTGCTACACCTTTCCCTGTCTTCTTTTTTAGGGTTACCACCTCCACAAACCCACTGAGGTTGTCCCTAGCGTTACGGATATACCTACACATGCGTGACTGCGAGGTCGAGGTGACCCAAGTGTCCTGGTCCCAACACCCACGTGGGTCTTAGAGGTTCAAAAACATGAGCCTAACTTTGCTCTTGGTAGATCAAGCATGTCTAACAATAAGTGGTCACCATGCTCCTCATTCCCAACCAGAAACAAAGGGGTGTTATTTTTGCCAATGTACCTTTCGAGAAGCGGTGCCCCCCAACCAACCTATCATGCAACACCTGGATTATGTCTAGTTGCCAGGACCGCCCGCACACATCTGCCTGATTTCTAGAAAGATATCGTCGTATAATTGGGCATAGAAGAACTTTTTTTCATCTCGGTGATCCTCTTACTCATCTTGCGCTTAATTTACCAGGTATTGTTGCTGATTTCGTTCCCAAGATTCGACCAAGCTCATAATGGTCTTCAGTCCTCACTCGACTGCCATTGCTATGAGTCCCTCCTTCGGTCCCATAACGTTCCCTGGGAATCCTTCTCGTCCTTGCAGCCCCGCCTTGTTACCGATCCCCCGAGTTTCGTCACTACAGCGGGGAGTCTCTTTTCCAAAGTTTTGAGCAACAGTTCTCCGGTCGTGCAAGCCTGGTTTACTACTTCATTGTCCACTATAAGGGTCCCTACCTTGTAGTCGAGGAACACATTGATCAATTCTGCCTCCTATAGTCCTTCTGGCATGATGCAAACCCTACTCAGGTCGTCGGCTCTATTTCTAAGCCCGACAATGCGCTCGATCTTGTGGTCGAACTGCCAAATGAACCTTAACTATCTTTCCACAGTAGGGTCTATTAGCTTGTAGTTCTTTAGCGCCCCTGCGACGTTCGTTTGATTGATTCCCGAAATGAATCGTCTCCGAAACAGATAAGCTTGAAAGGTTTTAAGGCAGTGAAGGACGACCCGTACCTCCCTCTTGAATTGAGAGTAGCGACGCTCTGCAGAACTCAACGCCCCACTCTCGAATCTGATGGCTTTTTCTCTCCCTTACTCACCTTTCTGTATCAGTACTCCTCCCACAACTAAAGGTTTTTCATCGGTCTTAAGTATGAACGATCGTCCTACCTCATCATTGAAACACGAAGTTGCAAGGGTAACTTGTTCCGATGTCAATATGTCTGTGAGGGTCTACTCTCGCTCCTCATTCAAATCCATTGTCCCTTCTTCGTAGATCATGGCCCAGATGGGTTCCGCTATCTTATCGAAACCCTTAATAAAGAACCTCCAGAACCCGACAACCCGCAGGAAGGCTCTTACTTCCATTGTGGTACCCCGAGGGGTTTGCCACTGAAATTTTATCAGTTTTGGTTGGGTCAGGTTTCCTTCCATATGACCCGCATCGAAAACCAAAGATGGCCACTTCCAGGACTGCAATAAGTTAATAACACTTTGGGACCGCTGGCAGTAATGTTGTCAATTAAGAACCTACGAAGAAGCTCCTTAATGTCTTGAATAAATGGTCCCATACAAACTTCCGGATCCCTGTCTGAACTTTTTTCTCATCTTTCTCTCGAGCACCTTTAATCGGCTTATCATCGATGTAGGACTCGCACTTTGTTGGGACATATCCCCAACAACTGCGAGCATCCTCCTCTGTGCTTTTGCCAAAGTGCTGATGAAACCCATTGGGTTACCTGCATTTGCAGTTGGCCTACCGGGGTATGCATGACTGTGTACGGTCAATCTCGGATGTCCAGCGAGATCTGATCGTATCCGGAATAGAGATCTATCAGCGAGTAGATGCTTCATCCGGCGTGAGATTCTGCCAACAAGTTCGACATAGACATCGACCCTGCATTTTGGATAGTTACAACATTTAGCTTTTGTAGGTTTTGGATCCATCTAAGAGTCTTGTTAGGTCTCAGAAGACAAACCATCTATTTGCGTACGAAGATGCAATAGCCTCGACAACAAAGGAGTCCATCTTTGCTCTAAGCAGGTCCGTCACCTATCTCACTATTCCAAAGTCGTATGTCGGTCCTTTGTTGTTCCAACATTCGTGTTCAACATTGTGGATCCTAACGGGGGATATCAACTTTGCATCGAGTGGCCCCTTCTGATGATCATTGAAAGCGAATGTCTCCGTCAAGAATCCCTCCACTCCTATATTCATGGTATTTGCTTTCTCGCTCGGTATTCGACGTCCCTTCGTCGCTCGTCTTTCTCTTATTACCCTGAGGACATCTTCCTCCCGGTCTCTGACCTCTGCCTTTGTTGTCTCTAGCCGGACCGAGACAACCTTAGCCTTCTTTCCTACTAGCTTATACTTGCGAACGCATCCTTTCAGGATCTTTCTTTTAAAAAATGAACAGTTAGAGTCGGTCTTGGTGCCTCGATAATTCACTGCTGAATGCTGACCTGCTTCCCATTTAGGCCCCTTGCGGACTTCGCCCTCAAACTCGGGGAGCGCCTATGTTCACCCCTATCTTACGATACTTGATGGTCTTCACGAGCTATAGGAAGTCGGGGATCTCAAGGGCTATTTCTGACTCCTCATCCCGTGTTTCTTTTGGCCTAGGTAGATTGGCCCCTAGTTCAGCCTCCGTTTCTTTTTTGATCACCATAACGCCTAAGACGTCATCCTTCTACCTCCTTTTATTTTGTAGCAATCTCATCTTGACCCACTTTTTCTTATTCCATGTCTTTTCAATCATGATTTTTACTGGCTCTTTTTTTTTTGTGTTCTCCTCAAAGGATGTCGACCACGTCGCTAGTTTCTCTTTCGGAGTGTCTCCCCCTGTCCCAATGCGGCGGAGCAATTCACCTCGTCCTGTCACTGAGTTTTCTATGTCCACCATGTATGTCCATCATGCAGGTGCATTCCTATCATCTCCACATTCGCACACCACAGCCTCCCAAAGATTATTTCATGGTCCATCTCATCCATGACGGTCATCCGCTAGAATGACCAGATAGTCTCTCTGACCCCTGCCTTGACGGCGCACTTGGTAACATACCTAGATAACGAAATTTCCCCTCTTGCTCCTCGAATACTCTCAGTCTTTTCCTTGTTGACCGCACAACATGTGATTTTCGCAAAAATTTTCTCAATGAGCGTGATTTTTTCCCCTCCGTCCACCCACGTCTCTGTGTGGTGGCTTCCGATTTGTGCTTTCTGCTTCCTCATAGACAACGCATGGAACCTGAGTTTTTTTCCAAGCGGTGCGCTCATAACTTTCCGATCTTCACGATCAGGCAAACTTAGACGAATGTTTGTGAAAACCTTCTCCAGGTCTTCTAGAATTTCGGGAATCCTCTAAAGGTTGGCGACTTCTCGCGGCACCTCCTTCTCCTTTTCTTCTTCTTGAACTTCCTGGTTTTTTCCTACTTCTACGAGTCGGCGGGTCAACAATTGCATAAGACCTTTAAGAAGTCTAGGACTCGCTTGTAGCGTGGTCTGGAATGCTACTAACAACATGGTCCCTAACAATTTGGTAAGGGTCTCATCAATCTCAGGCATTGTTAGGATTGGGATCTGGTACCAGAACTTTTTCTTAGCCGAGGTCACCTTGCCTACCGGGCTCTCCTCTGTAGGTTTCCTGTAGACCTTCTCCTGTTCCTTTGCCCCAGTCTCTTGCGACACTCCTGACCCATCTCCTACATCTTTCATAACTGCATCATCTATGATTTTTTTTTTTTTTTCGTTCGTTGCCTTGTGGTCACATTCACCTTATTCTGCCCGTCGCTTTTTAAAATAAAATTAGCCTTCGCCCCACGACCTTGAGCCTGCTCCCAACCAATCTTTGCCACCGGATCAGCCTTTACTGTGGCGGCGTTTAAATTGTTTAGGGCGATTACAGCTCGTCGCATCCCTCTTGATGAATTCCAATTCAATTTTTTTCCTTGAGGCCCAACGTTTTTCTCTTTTAGCGTCCTAGAGCACCTTTTTCTTATGATATCCTGATTGAGTCCTGGGCATGCTCGTGCAAAGTGACCAACTATCGTTCAATATTTGCAACTCTCGTTGGTTGGATCCCTCCTATTAAACCCTCGATTGACCACTCCCGCTGAAACCACAGCTTCTTGCGGAGGGAGGGGGGGTCAGGTTGCCTGGACTTGCATTATGATCGACACGTTTTCCACCCCCTAGATCTTTCCATCCACTTCATGGACGTGCTCATGCAAACTTTCAATCCTTTTTTTTACCTTATCCCTGTTTTGTCAGTTAGATCTATGACCTCCCTTTTTTTTTTAGCAGGGCCTGAGATTCGGTCACGACCATCTTCTCAGCAATGTTCATTACGACCTTGCTAAAAGTCGACATCCTTGATGTTCATGAATTTCGCGGTCTGTTGGTAAGTTGACATGATCTTATCTTTATCGAACTCGGTGAACCGTCTAAGGAAGTACTCACTCATTATCTAGTCTGTCACTTCTGGGATCCGCAGCGCCATGAGGGTGAACTCCCTTAGGAAATTGTTATATGTTGCGAAGTTCTTCCTTTGTATTGCAACCAACTCGGTCTGTATTGTCATTTTCTCGGCAGTAAGGTATTTTTTCATCGTCACATCTCGGCTTCCGTCCAGGACTCTCCTGCCGCAACGACCGCTATTATGTCCCTCCCTTGATTCAACGATAAGTGTTGTCCTAGGTGGTCCATTTTTTTCTCTCGCTCCACCTTAGCAGTGCCACCAAGTTCTCGTAATCTATCAAGAATTTTGTGATGTTCGCTCTGTCAAACATCAATTTGTTTTTGGCATCAGCAAGTATCCCTGATTTTTGTCCAACGTCCGTGTAAGGGAAGACACAATTTTTCTGAGTCCTCCCTCAAATCCCTCTGCCTCGCCAGCGGTGCCGGACCCCTGCCCTTCCTTACCTGCCTCTATTTGTCCCACTTTTGTCGTGCCCTAAGGCTCAAACCATCCTAGTACTCTTTTTCTTAGGCTTCAAAGTCCCTCGCATCCCCTTGCGACCATTGGTGCGGTTGCTAGTCGGCTTGCCCCACTATCTATAACTGGTGGGTTCGTACCCTTTTCCGCCTCCCTCTCTGGGAACCTTGTCCTTTCTTTCCCTTTCTTACTAGGCCACCGTGTCCCTTTGCGTTCCCCGGTTCAATATTTTCTCCGTTGTTCAATGTCATCTTGGTTCCCTCGACCCTGTTCTGTTCCTCGTTCCTCGTACCCCCTTGCCCCGACAAAGTCCCCCTCGCTTTCATTTATTATTTTCTCCATCAGTTTTGCTTCGTACTCAGCTGTCCTCCTTTCTATCTTTGTCAATCTTCTTCGAGCGTCTGTCAGTCTCACCTTCTTTAATAACGCCCCCTCCGACGCTCGTGGCGCCGGGCCACCTTTCTCCCTATCTCCCCTTGTATCTTGGGTCCCTCGCTTGTTCCCTCCGGTCTTTCGCGAGCTTTCTTACGTCATAACTTCCTTCCTTTCTCCCTAAGAGTCCTCCGGGTTTGTTGATTTCCGGCCCCTCATACCTTCTTCGTTTTGTTTTACGTTCTCCTTTACATTCTCACCTCTCTTGCTTCCTTGACATCTTGCCTTGTCATCTGTTGTCATTTTTCTAATCTTGAACATAGCAAAAAAAAAATTAACGGGACAGACCGCCTAAGGTTCTTAAGATTTCTACATCCTGAGTCTTACTGTTCGCCTTATAGCCTCCCCGTTTTTGTCATTTCAACATTCTATTTTTGAAAAGGACTCCAACCGCTATCTCCTAACAAGCGTTCTCGTCGCCTCCGCTCAATAATACATAATACTTTATTCTCATTAGGCCGCCTTCTCTGCGTTTTTCAAACCGGCTCCTCAGGTTCTGCTTGTTCGGCGAATTCCTCAAATAATATGGCCACCCCACAAGATAGCTTTCCCGCATCTTTATTTCCCTTAGGATTATCGACTCATATTACGAATAGGCCAATTGTGGTGTCCCAAACACCAGAAAATCGATGATTTCTAGCAACTTCCAAACCCTACTTCCCCAGAACGGTCAATGGGCAATCGAAACATCATACTAATTTCAATCATTTGGGGTTGAAAGGTGTACCCATGCCACGAACACGCTCACCGGGTCCCTCGTTCTCGAGAGACTTTCGAAGAGTAAGTCTATCATGAATCATGGTATTTGACATTGTAACTGAGGTGTCAGGGCGGTGAACCACCGCCATTCTCCTACTTCCACCCTGACCCGTAGCCCCACATTCCTCCTTCCCTGAATTTCTTGACCTATTTGTGCCAGTGTCGGAGCCGCCCGTCCAAAAATTGGCAATAGCCTATGCCCTTGGGCCATCCCGATCCCTAGCAAGCGTCACCCGATCTCCGGCAAGAACAAAGTCCCTGTTACCCTTATATTTGTATACGGATCCTCCCCAGGCCCTCAATTGAACCTCGTGCCGCTCCACAAGTATTCCACCATCGTGAAGGCGTTGCTTCTCCCCAAGGTCACGGTCCGTCAACCTTGTAGCTTGCATGGAGCGACACTTCCCACCCACTACCGTTCTCCATAGGTGGGCGAGGGTGCATGGGTTGTCGCGCCATTCGGATATGCCTTGTCACCATTGCCGACTAGCGAGTTCTTGCATGGTCCAAAAATAAAATAAATATATCTCGACTTTCCTTTACGTTCCAAAAACATTTGCTTGCCTTCTTTTTTCTTTTTTCTCTCTTCATTCTTCATATCCCGCCCTTAGCATTATTCTTGTTTCATTCCTCGGTACAAGATTATTTCTTCCTTTGGTAACTCAAACATTTGATACACGTCGTCTATATAGGTCAGTCTGCAGCTCACTTCTCGCCTAATGACCCTCCATATAACCTCATTACTAGTAACTAGCGGGATCCTTGGTCTTGTTGTTACAGCTGCGCGCAGTATGCGAGTACTTCATATCCCCGCTCTTCCTCAAATGGCCCCATCTCTAACAAGGCCCAGTAATATTCTTGATACACCAAAGCTTCCTCAAAGCTCAAACTGGCTAGTGCCGCTACTGCCTGCGTGATGCGTTCCAGCCCCCCCCATTCGTTGTAGCACGAAGGGTGGCAGCCTCATTCACACGTTTTCGTTCGGCAGGGTGAAGGTCCCTGCCGTGGCGGTTCTCACTCCAATCGTCACATCGTCTCGCTTAGGATCCACAAACTCGAATCCTCCTCGTCATGTCATCCAGCCCTCTCGAACAAATGTACGAGATCGCCGTTGGATACCAACGTGATTCCGAAGGTACGTCGTCCTTCTTCTTACAGGTACAATGATCCTTTGGCATGGGCGCATCCCTGAAGGTCCAGGTTCACCCCCCAAACTCGCCCCTCGCACGCCACTCTAGTTCCACTACTTGATATATTGTATCTTCCACAAACTCTATCCCCACCCAATCCATCACTGGATTGCCCAATCCACTCCTTGCCGGTACACTTATCTCTACCCTGCCATCCATTTCCCGGGGCGGCACGATCCTGAGAGGTCTGTCCACCCAGAGTGTCCGTCTTCAAGTCATCGTATGACGCCTTCCTTCTTCTTCTCCCTGCTGTCAACAATCGAACCCACAAAATTTGCACACCTGGTCTTAGTCTTCCCTAATTCTCACAAGAATTTCCCTCGTGGTGTACATCCATCCTTCGTCTTTTTTTTTATTTCATATCAACTCCGATGCTCTACTTGTCTTCCTTTCAGCGCCCTACTCGCCCGAGCACTGGTTTCTGTTCGATCAAAAACCACTGGACTTCAAACGATAGGAATGTGTCGCTTACATACGAGGGGGCCGTTGCACCTCGCGGTGAAGTATGTCATCCCTTGTTTCGTTGCCCACCTCGGTTCGATCGTCCCTGACGACCTTTAACATGTCGACGACTGCGTAGCATACCGAACATGTTCGGAGCTTTTCCGCACGTCCGAACATGTTCGGGTGTTCGACCGAACATATTAAAAAATAAAATAAAAAAACTTGTATTTTTGGTTTTTGATTCTTAACTCAAATCTGGTTACGAATTTGAGCATACCTCCTTGACAAATATTGTTTTCAGATTTTTCTAAGAATTTTTGTTTTTCATTGTTTTTTAATATTTTTATGTTCGCGTTCGGAGGGTTTTGGCACTCGTTTGCGTTCGGTCGCGAACGTTCGGGTTTGGTCACCTATCCCGAACACGATGCTACACAGGTCGACAACTTCCTTAGCTCTGTCACTGTAAAAAGGTCCCTCTTTCAACGAGATTTTGTAAAATTCGTCGACTAGCCATAAAAACTTCAGGTTTATCTCACCTAGGGACTCTGCTACTCTGCAAATATGTTCCTATCCTCCAAACCAGTCTGCCACAAACGGTGGTACCCATACCTGGGATGACAAACATGGCAGCTTGAACTCCTTCCATCCTCCGATTACGACGCTATCGCTAATCTCGTATCACCCTTCGTTGACAAAGTTTTCCACCTTGCTTCAGGTTCACAACTCGACCTCTCCTAAGATCCACATCGGGTCCTGTTCGGATTCTAGCGTTATGCAAAACAAGTGCCAGCCTTTTTGCGATATGCAGACTATTACAAGGGACTCCACGTTCCCTTCAGCTATCTTATCTCATCCCTCCTCTTCTCTTACCGGGTTTCATATTTGTTCTACTAGAGATAAGAGAGTTGTGAAGCAATTTTTACCCCGACACAGTTGCAGATAGTTCCTCTTCATTCGTTTCTTGTAGGTACGGACATTTATATTCCCCCTCCGAGTTGTCTTTGTCTCCATCCCCTAAACATGCGATCATTCAAGCGCTAATCCGTAGCCATTTCGTTACCTGTACAGTGTCGACCACCCATTTCACCCTGGTCTAAGAACCCCGCTTTTCAAAACTCCCAGTCCTATTTCATCGTCCTCCTCCTAGTCGGGGAGGTCATCCTCCTCTGAGTCCTCGTCGGTGAGGTCATTCTCCTCCTCGTGAAATACTTCCCTTAGCCTATCTGGAAACATTTCCCATATCGCCACATTCCTGTAGACCATCTTTCAATGCATGGGGTTTGGAACATACGCGTCATCCGTGCTAAGACACATCAACAACTCAACTAATTCATTTGCCCAATTCCCTTCGAAAGGCCCCCATATCAACCAATCGTCGGAACAAGTCTTGCCTAACACATTGGTACAACTCGAGGTTCGTCATGAACTCACATATTCGAACTAGCCTGCTTGGGGTTCCGAAGATAACGTTTAGCAAGAACATTGGCAATATGCAACTCATCGTTCTAAGTGGCCGCCTTACGTTCCCCCGATTCTCGACCTCCACCCACACATTTATCTCGTCTATTTTCATTTTCGCCCGCTGATATGATGTCCATACTACCTCCCATTCTTTCCGCCTAAACAATTTGTACGGGATTCTCTCCAATGCCAGATCAACACCCATCCCGTTCTCCCCTTCCTAGAATAGATAGATCCACCCTAGGATTTTCACTATTTCACGAAATTTCAAATCGGTCGCGCTTGGTGTCAACCGCATCAAATTGACCTTGGTCCATAAGGTCTTTATCCAAACTTGCTAAGGAAAGACATCCCCTTCACCTAACATTATGGTTTGGTATGCTGACTCTAGATCCGTCCAAGTTCCCTCTTTCGGAAGGACAACAGATACGACATCCTTTACATCTACTGACATTTCCGATCCACTGGAATAGATTGGAGAAGATAGTCACTGCACCATCTTGGTTCGAGCACCCGATCCCTGTTTTTCACAACGAAACACCAATCCCGATCCTTAGGTCTGGTCAGTCTATATCCTGGATGAAAATCCTTTCAGACCCTTCATCAAGGTCTGACATAATCTACCTCCTCACTCAAAGTTTTTCTTCCCATCAGCACCCTGTCACACACCGACCGGTCATCTCCATTGTTACTTTCGGCAGAGTTTTGCCTTGTACCTCAAGCGCAACTCAACTGTCGTGAGCGTGGTATCTCAATTCCGGCACAGGTATCACCCCTCTCCATTTGCCCTAAGGACCCCATCCCTTCTTGTTGCCCTTGTACCCCCTCGTCAATACTGGCAATCAACCCGCATATCGCTGGTCGGATTCAACGTTAGTCGTCCAGACATTCAGATCCTTTGGTCTGTCAGGAATTGGTCTGTTTCATGTCATACTTTGGGAAGATACTAGCCGCCCCCGAAACATCGTCCTTGCCCCACATGCAGTGGTTTTTCCTCCACCTATTTAGCACAACGACCTCGTCCAAGGAGACGTTTCGCACCCCATCAGGCAAGGTACCGCGCCATGCTCGACCCGCCTTGACGAGAATGTTACTAATCAACCCACCGAGATCCACTCCTGCCCAACAGCCCGGTGGACCATCATGTCGCATATGGAACAAAAGACTATCTATGAGAAGCGACGTTTCGTAACCCTCCTTAGATGACTCAGACTTCCTTCCCTCCTTTCCGCAGACAGGATGCTAAGTTTCCCATCAAGCAATCACAAGTCCCAAGTGGGACATACATAAACGAGTTTATTTCCCTTAGTGCACCCAACGCATCCTAGCCATGTCTCACAATTCTCTTCAGGACAGTGTGTGTCACTCCCCCTTATCCTTTTATACACATATAACATAGGATTCGTGAAAACCTAACAAAAAGAATTGTTAGATTTGCACAAAGTTTTTTAAACATTCTGATAGTACATTTTTCAGGCCTTCTACATGAAAAAAATATATATGAAGTAAATTAACCGCAAAAAATGAATATAAAAATATTTTTTTTCAGAACCGTTGAAATTGGTGAGGAGAGAAACAATTTTTTTACAAAAAGTCACTACCTTGCAAAACACCGTTAGTTCAGGAACCGAAATATCTCAATTTTTTATTTAACTAAAAAAATCATGTTTATAGTTCTATAAGGTATCTAGCACGACGAACCTATTCGGGAGTTTCCTAAACACACACACATTTTCTCCTGCTCGCGAATATGTTCGCTCGGCTATGCTCTCTCATAAATGAACGAATATATTGTTTTTTAATGTTTTTTATTAAAATATATTTCTATTTTTAATTTTAAATCGTGGTTGGCTAAGAATTTGAAGGTGTCTCCCAAACAATTTTTTTTTGAATTCTTCATTTATATAACATATATTTTTTGACAAAGTTTTAACAGTTAACCTAAAAATGAATTATATTGATTTATAGTTCTATAAACTAGTTTTCACAGAGCTTGGGCTTTACCAAATTACTGAAAACGACTTATAGTTTTATAAATGAGTAATCACTGAAACTGTTTTTTTTTAACATCTTTCGAGTTCGCCGTGCAGTCCTTAAAGATTGTATTGTTTGAGCTATGTTTTTCGTCAATCTACTGAGAACGACTTATAGTCCTATAACATGGTCTTTGCTCGAAAATATTTTCTTGCACATTTTGAGAAACGCTTGATTTTTTGCCCGTTTTTTTGCGTCTTATTTCGGGAAATAATTATAAACGCTCTCTTTTATGTGTCAAAAATAATAGTTTGACTTTTACTTTTTCATTCTATTTTGGTTTTGTTAGGTTTTCACGAATTCAGTGTTGTACATAGTGGTCGGTTCCTTCTCGTGAGCATCTTCAAAGGTGAGCTAGTTTTTGTTGGAGTCCAACAACTCCCTTCATTTTCATTTTTTTTCATCGTCTATCGTTTCATAGGGTAGGATTGCTCCTTCTTGATGACCATTGTGTTCATGTTGGTTCCTTCAAGCAATTCAAAGTGTTTTGTGCATGGGCTCATTGGGCCCAAAAGAAGTATATAGGAAGACACCCATCCGGACGGATTACTCGGTCGTGGGACTTTTATTGAATCTTGTTCGAAGTCGGAGCACCAACCGTCTTTCAAACGAAAAGGAAGGGTCGACATGCGACTTGCCACATGCCTCTCCGTAATTGGCGAACACCCGTGCTGGAAGTAAGGGGGCTAGAATCACTTCCCAAAAAGGAGCAAATTGATCATGAGTGCAAGCATGCATGTTATTCCGCCAGGCGTGGCCATGCCGTGCGCCCAACCACCCTCAGATCGGATTCTCTCAAAGGAGAAAACAAACTTAAGTTCATATTTATTTTCTTTGGTTATGTACAAGGTCACGCATCAGACGCCAGATCCGGAATGGTAAGGGTCTGCTTAACCCTTTGCTCGTCCCCTCCACCACTTTTGTGGGGCCCCACCCTGTTAGATTTTCGAGCCTAATTCGACCTATCTATGAGTCCCAGCTGGCTCGGCTCCGCGCATACTCATGCTCAGGGCGCGGAGCCATTGGTCACAGAGTCACCCTCACATAGTGCTTTGAGATGGATGAGGGTGGACCATTTGAGCGAGAGAGCTTTGGCATTGGGGATGTAAATCAACTTTCTAGCTTGGGGGGCAAGTTTTGCTGATCACTCGCAATCGTCGCTTTCTTGATACTTTGTCGTGTTCTCAGATAATTACTCCTTCCAATACTTAGGCAGCCCAGGGTTCCTTTGAGAGCTCTTTCTTCGATTATGCGTAGGTCAAACGTTATCCTTAGGCCACACATTTATTCACTAACGCAATGGTCCTATAGCTTCATTGAGGAAGGAGACGTTTTTTTTCCCTCTTGCCCGGTCTACGCATTGACACTCATTGTCCCACACATCATGCATCATATTCATTGCTTCCCTAACCACCCCTTAGTCTTTTCAGGGTTTCCACATACATTCTCATGGGACTTGGTGGCCATCTCGACCGTCCGACGCTTTGGCAAACTTCAACTATACACACCATCATTTTTTCCCCCCTTTTCATTCATACTTAGACTGTATGCACAAATGTCTCATTCATGGGCAAAGGTTACATTTACAACCGCCTAACTTTTGTCCCTCTTTTCCTTTAGCCGCCCGACATATCTGGTGGATTCACTCCAGCTCAAGACATCTTAAAACTACTCACTTGCGCACTTAACACAATGCAAACAGATACAACCTCATTTGGGGTTAACACATAATCCTTCCCACATGCCTAATTCTCTTTGGCCTTAGGTTCATTCCCTTCTCATTTCCTTCCCTTCTCATTTCCTTCCTTCGTCCAAGGCATCCTCTTCTCTTAGTCATGCAGTCGGGGTTCTTGTTGAGTCAATTGATCTTTCTTTCACTTAACAATTCTCTCTAGTCCCTTTTGGACTTGACAATCCCCAAACACTTTGCGCTCACAAGCTTTCAAATCCTCAAATACTTTTCCTTTCTCTCTCTTCTTGGTGGCACAAGGCACCAACAACCCTCCCTTGCCCTCTTCTTCCACCAAGTGAGATCAGAGTTCTTTCACCTTTCGTACCCTGTCAGTATAACAAGTGAGTGGGGGAAGGCTTAGTTGCATGCCAAGAGAAAAAGGGAGAGAGGGTAAGGGTTGACCTTGGGGTTTGGAAGACGAGGACGAGAGAGAGAGAGAGAGAGAGAGAGAGAGAGAGAGAGAGAGAGAGAGAGAGAGAGAGAGAGAGAGAGAGAGAGAGAG
>BFEA01000459.1:611187-647292 GCA_003427395.1 Chara braunii | reverse complement strand
AGAGAGAGAGAGAGAGAGAGAGAGAGAGAGAGAGAGAGAGAGAGAGAGAGAGAGAGGACGAGAGAGGTTAGCAATCAAGAGAGAGAGAGAGAGAGAGAGAGAGAGAGAGAGAGAGAGAGAGAGAGAGAGAGAGAGAGAGACCCCTAAGCCTAATCCAACTTATCCCCTAGTACTCGTCCTACAGTCCTACCTATAACTCCTCTAACGATCCGTCGCCCTATATATATTGGACCATGACATTGGTTGTTGAAGGGGGCGGAGGAGGAAGAAGGTGTGAAGGTGCTTGGCTATGGCGGATGGGTGAAGGAGGTGGAGGTAATAGAAGGTGTGAAGGTACTGGGTAATGGTGGATGGGTGAAGGAGCTGGAGGTGGAAGAAGGTGTGAATGTGCTTAACTATGGTGGATAGGTAAAGGAGGCGGAGAAGGTGTGAAGGTACTTGGATATGGTGTATGAGTGAAGGAGGTGAAAAACGATCTCAGACAACTGCGCGATGTCCTCCAGTGCTTACACAAACATAAATCTGACGTCAAACTCAATAATTGTCGTTTTGTCCAACGCAAAGTGGACCTTCGGGACACCATGTGCCGACCAGAGTTTGCATATGAACGACGAGAAGATCACTGCTATTCGGGAATGTCTTGTCCCCACATCCACCAAGAAGTTTCATAGTTTCCTTTGATTTACGGGTTACTATAATAACTTTATTCGATGATACACCAACTTCTTTTACGTCCTTACCTCCATTGTCCTCCGGAAGAACCCACCATGGTTTTGGGCACTCCTCTACGATGATATTTTTCTCGCCCTAAAAAAAGTCGTGACTTGTGCTTCTGTTCTTCGCCTCCCCGATTTTTATTGTCCCTTCATAGTCACCACCGATGAGTCTTATTTTGTAGAAGGGTTTGTACTTCCTCAGATATTTCCAACTCCTCTTGATGATCCTTATCCCCGTGTTCCTCACCTCCCCCCTCTTCCTACAGACACTGCGCCTCAAATGACATTTATCCTTTTACCACCCTCCACTAACAGACCTCCCTATACTTTCTCTCTGACCATTGCGAAGGATAGGGTTGTCGAGGCTGATGTTGGGAATTGTCTGATCGCTTTCTACTCCCGTCAGTATCTTTCGAGATAAACTACACTGCCAATGAACGTGAGGTTCTCGCTATAGTTTATGCTACTAGGCATTGACATCATTATTTGCACGGGATGTCCTTCACGGTAAGCGCAACTCTATTATCCAGACTTTCCTCACGAAGTTCAAGTTTCCCCCTCGATAGGCACACCAATGATGCGACTTATTTGAGTTCTGTTTAACCACTCAGCCTATTAAGGGTGAAATGAATCGTGTCGACAACCCCTTGTCCCGACATCCTAATCACAATCAGGAATCTTAGTCACCATCGTTGATTAGTCGTAGTGCAATGTATATTGCACTTACTACCGCCATTGTCTGGACTATCCCGACATTCATATGACACTGCGGCTTGGCAAGAACGTTGCTTCCTTCTCCCTCAGTAAGAATTGTCTTGTGTATTGGCATAGTAGGTCAAGCCTGTTAGAACCAAGTATCAGAAATCCCTCTACTTGGCATCTTCATGCCCAGGTTATAGCCGAGTTCCATTACCAGGCAGTTGCCGGTCATATAACTGACATTTCGTTAAAACTGACATTTTTTCCTAAAATCATGAAATCGAAGTCCCGAATTTGTTTCGAAAAATGAACGTTTTTCTTAAAACCGTGACATTTATAATCCTATGGTACTATGATGCGCATGTGCAAAATTTATGTCAATTTTCTTTGATTTTTTTCAGTTTGCTATTTTTTTGTGACTTTGTCATTATTTAAGCTTGAAAATTAGTTACTTTTTCACAACTTCACTAATGTTCATCGTTCTTGTACCCTATGTTTTTTGTCATTATTTGACGTTTTATTACTTTTTATTCGTCCACATATACATTTCACGTTTACAAACCATTTCATGTTTTGTTTCCGTCAGTGCTATTGTGTACTTTGTCCTTTTTTTATACGACATTAGCTCGTTTTATTACACTATTTCGTTGTTATTTTCTTCCTTGCTTGTGTAGTGTAACAAAAAATTTTTGCATATACATTGTCTTGTGTAGTGGAACAAAGTTTTTTTGCTCGTATACAGTTGTCCGTTTAGGTTTTGTGTGTTACTTGTGTGTTCTACTTCAGGCTACGGCTGAATTATCATTGATTCGTCCTCTGATGAGTACCTTTATTTTCTACCAAACGAATTTATAGAGTTAATTAGTGCGTTTTCGAGTATTGTACAATCTCAATTTGAAATTAACATACATTTCTGTATTATAGCTGTGACACTGTGTCTGTTGTACACACCCACAACACGCACACACACACACACACACACACACACACGCGCACACACGCTTCGGGACACAGAGACACACATACACACACACACACAAGCAAGGAAGCACACACACACACACACATACAAGCAAGGAAGCACACACACACACACACACACACACACACATACACATACACACACACGCACACGCACACACACACTTAATTTCATTCGCAAACACATGCATCTATATATACACGAACTGCTTCTGATCAACATATGTTGTCAGTCTTTTACATTCTCTCGATACATAGATTTATTGTACAACTGTAGTCTTACTTTACTTTATTGCATGCCATACAGTTTGATCTATGTTCTTTTGTTAAGGTCTTAACACTCAGTGACTGAGTATATTGCTTAAACCGTAATAGCGGTTTTCCTGTCCCCTATGTGCTCTTCTATTATACACTTTCATGCGCTGGGAATGTCGATTTTATACACAACGTCGTTGATGCTAATGAATTTTCGAAATCCGACCTCATGTCATACTTCATAGTTCACGGGATACAAAACGTTTTACCCTCCATACTTCTTTTATAGATCGATGTGTCCTCATTTGCCACAATAAGAACAATCGTACACATCTCTACTCCAACCAGTAGAAAATGTCACTGCTTTCTTCCCCTCACGTGTGTATTGTTTTCTATCTAAGACAACGTCTAACGCATCTTCTCGATGTTTGACGGTCCATGATATCTCGTCGTAATCATCAAACAAATACTGAACTTGATTGTGCACTAAGCATTCTATCCTCATTTTGAGCTCTTTCCTTAGAGTCTGGTCGTGATATATTCGATTTTTGAAGGGCCCAAGCGATCCGACAAGTTTGAATGCTTCCTGAGATGAAAGTGTGATATTGTGAAACCTTCCTAGCCAGGAACAATGTTTTTATTCTTTTATCGTTCACCTTGGCCGCTGTGAAAATTGTCACAACAGTGGTATTACGATTCAACACCCAAATTTGACCATAAAAATCTACAAATATCGGAATCTGCAAGTGCGGTTTTCCGATGCAAAACCAAACACATTGTTTGGCGTGCTTCCTGTCCTGTTGTGACCATTGCTGCTTTACACATAATGTTTTCCACGCTTCAATCATCTCCATTGGTGTAACAGGGTCTTCATCATTGTCCTCGTCGTCGGACTCTACATTGATTTTTTTCTCCAATGAGTACAAGTACCAGAAGTCTTTGATGTCGTCACGATGAAGCTCTATGTCGCTGTCTCGCATGACCAAGCGAGGGTCTATGTTGACGATATAATTTTTTCATATATTTTTGTCGAATATCATGAGATTCAGCGTCGGTGTATTTGAATTGTTGGTTTGTGATGAAGTCCCGGTCGATGATGCGTTGTCGTGCGATGCATTGTAGGCGATATTCATCCTGCAGTACGAAAATAATGTAGCATATGTTTCACATTTTTTCATTACCGTGCATATTAAGTCACTTACCCATATAAATCAATATATGGTAACATAAGCATTAAACATCTTTCCAATTACCTATTTTCAGAATAGGAACCCATTATGACTCTCTCCTCGATCCCTTCAACGTCAATGTCATAAGCAGCAATCCACATAGTATAAAACTTTGATAGGTTTGCCAAACCCATGAGACTGTATGTGAATCTTAATAGCGCATACGAGCACCATCCTACTACAAAATCATTCCGTCGTCCTACAACCGATCATCCCACCATCCCGCCTACACGACATCCTGCCGTCCAATTATCCTACTATCTTATGATCGAGCTTTGTCACGACAATCCATCATCCTATGTGTTTATGTTATTGTTTGCCACTTACCGACCTCCATTATAAGATACACAATTTTTTTTTTTTTCTTTGCATGTTCATGCATTTGTTAAAAGTCAATTACAATATCATATAATAGCAATCTTACCACCACTTTAGCATATTCGAGGTTCCCCTCATCATTTTTGTTGCACAAGTTTCAAGTTTGTTTCCGTTCACAGTACATAACACACGTTCTTGTTTTCGAAGTACGATATCATCTACTAACATGCATTCCCTGCTCTGCGCATTGTATAACAGTTCTTCAAAAAATCTAGCATGCTTCCTATCTTTACAGTAACGACAATCATATACTACCTTTTGCCTGCCACCCGCTAATGACATTTCTTGTTTCCCGGACCGATGATACTGGTTTGCACGGGTTACCTCATTTGTGTGGCATTTCCTATGTTCGACCGTAAACACTACCTCCTCACATTTGTCAAAAAGATAGTGACGTTGATCGTTCACCAAGTTGTCTACTCTATATACTAACTTTTTGCTCAGACGCGCATCAATCTCAAAGCGATTCCGAAATTGAACCAATGTTGCGAGACATGTGGAATCCCTGAATTATTCCCGTGCCATGAATAAAGCGCTTATTTTTTTTCCATTTACCTTCACAGTTGTAAAGAGTGTTACTACGGCCTTGCCTCTATTGTATATGCGTGCTCTACCCTAGTAATCTATCATAAATGATGTGCGCAATTTTCTTTTGCGAATAATGTCATGCGCAAACTTTTTGTTTTATTTTGTCTTCAGCCTACCAATCTTGTCTTACACAAACCTCTCTCCAATTCGCCAACATGTCCACTGCGTCGACAACGTCTAAGCTTGTTAATGTGAAGTCGATTTCTTCCTCCATTGTGTACAGGTACCACAAATTTGACCCGTTGTCCGTGCTAATACCCTTATAAGGGGTATCCGCCCTGGTTTGTGCAAGTGACAGGAGATAGTTCTGGTTCAAAGTTTAAGTGTACCGCGCTAGGCGCGGTCGTGTCTATGATTACGTGGACAGGATGGTTGACTAGAGCAGAGAGTGCGTGGGCGCGCAGGTTTAAGGCGCGTGTGATTCCTCCCCTGATGTTGATTACGAAACCGGCGCGGGCGCCGGTCTGTTTATTTTTATTTCTATCTTTAAGTTTTTATTTTTGGTTACTCTTGATTAAACTAGGATCTAGGGGATACTTTCTCTCGATGGCTACGTTTGACCGAGTCGAGTGCGCGTGCGGAGAATGACCCCGACGACGGCATCGGCAACGATGACGCGTTTTCGTGCGGTGAGCGGGGTGTCATAGGATGGCGTGCGGGGCATTTATGGCATGGTATAAGCAAGCCGGCGCGGACACTGGGAGTCGCGCAGCCGGTTTGTTGGCCCAAAGCGCCGCGCCGCACCACCTTGTATGGTACTCTGCGGGCGTTGGTCTCAGGCTTGGTCTTTGCCCTATAGGTTACGGCACTGGGTTGATGATACGGAGGTTCGGGGATCGAGCTCAGCGGGCGTCGGCGCAGCAGCTACAGCGGGGCGGCGTGGAGAAGACCGGTTGGTCCCTTTCATGACGCGAGACTGCGGTAAGAGCGCATGGGGGTGTGTTGCAGTTGCAGCGTGGCCTGAAGGGAAACCACAAGTTGTTTTCACGACTGCGCCGAGGTCACCCCGTTACAGAATTGCGGGGAACCCCGCAGCCGGCGCATCCGTGCTTGAGTCTCCAACGAGGGAACATGTGGGAGCTGCGCCCACTAGCGGGGAGCAATACCTACTATAGCAGGAAGGCAATTGCCGGGCTAGGGACCAGGTCTCTTAAGCCCCCGCATAGACCCTACAACAGGATTGTCGGGCTTTGTAGCTGGGTTGTGCCCCCAGCCCTGCGACTGGCCAGGCTGTAGGGAAGGCGCCCGTCGGATTTGGGAATGGGGGCGAAAGACGGACCGAACCATAAATTGAGCCCCGCAGGATGGCCGGGATCGCTGAAGTGTCGAGGCCCAGCGCTGGACGGCCTCAGGTATAGCCGGTGGGAGGTACGATCCAACCGGGTAGTATCGGGTAGCGCCGAGCGGCCGCGGGGAAGATTAGGCAGCGAGCGGACGGGCATTTCGGGTTTTCTTTTTTCGGAGTTGCCTTCACTCCCCCGCTGCATCACTCGTTGCTACGAGGATGGATGACAGTTGCGCTATGAGGCAGCGGAGGGAAGGCACGGGTGGGCGAGTGCCGGTGTAGGCAACAGAGGTGGAGGGATCCGGGCGCGAAGTCGCACCGGATACATGTGAGAGGTAGGAGGCGAGCCAGTGCGATAGCGGATGGGGTGTCAGTACTGCGCTAGCGGTAGGGGCGGCGCTGACGGAGACTGCTAGGCGGACGCTGAGGCAAGCAGAAAGGGGGGACAGAGGAAGAAAAAGCAACGAGTGGTGAGTAAGCCTGGGCGTGCGGAGGTGCCAGATGTGTGCGAGACGAGGATGGGCAATGGTGAGAGGCAGGCGGGGTGAAAGTGAGATGGCTCGCCCGTTTCTCAACGAAAACGGGCGGGGGAAGATGTTAGTCCGATGTTTTTAGGCAGGGCGAATTCGATTTTGTTGTTAGTTTTAAGATTAGTGGAGTAGGCCAGGAGTAAGATAGAAAAGTCAGTGCGAGGAGCTATGGCGGGAGGAAGAGAAGGTAAGGAAGGAGGGAACGAGACTTCACCCTATTCTTGAGGTAATTGAGTGAAAGAAGATGGTGAACTACTGTTTTGGGGCCGGGCGAATTCGATGGTAGCCTAAAATTTTGTGTTAGAATAGTAAGTTAGAAGTCAATACAGAAATGGGCTGCGCTAGGGGAGGGAAGCCTTAAAATGATGACGAATCTTTCCGCGTTTCAGCGGAAGATTCATTCCCATTTTTTTGTTTTTTTTTTCCTTTTCTGTCTTTTTTGTACGTGTTTCTGCGGGGTACGGTTTTTTACAGTGAGCAACATAGAGAGAAAGAGCGAGTGGGAGTGACAGAAGGGAGAAGTAGAAAGAAAAGGCAGAAAAAGGGAGGGACACGTAGCTGGCCGTCTTTTGGTCGAAGATTCATTCCATTTTTGCTCACTTGAAGTAGCGTGGGGCTAGCTGCGCCGGGCCTACAGTGAGAGGGAGAGTGGCACGGTTCGCTCAATTGGGGTTGGAATCGGGCGAAAGAGGGATTCATCTTGGAGGTTTGGGGTGAGGCGATCGGATTGGTAACGTTAGATTTCAAAGGGGGATGATAAATTTTGTGTTACAGTGAGTGCAGGCAGCACACGGAGAAGAAGTCTATTGATTGCATAAGTGCAGAATGAACCTACCCGCATTAAAGGGTAGATTCGTTCTGATGAGCATACCTGATTAAGCTGACTTGCAGCTAGGAGGCAGGCCCGTGGAAGAATCTGAGGTGACGGGATGTATGGCTGCGGCGGCCGTCGTGGATTGCAAGGTGGAACGAGCCCGATCGCTATTACGGGTCAGGCACAACGGGAGAGAGGCCGCTTACCTGCAGGCTCGTTGATAGGCTCTGTGGATATGAACCGTAGATCGTGCCAGAGGGCGGGGAGACAGCCAGGAGGGGCGAAGGGAGAAGAAGAGTAGAAACTGTGATTTCGCCCGTTGCTTATCGAAAACGGGTGGAGGGAGTTGTATTTTTCAGAAACCTCAGGGTGCTGCGAGACGAATGGTGGCGCCTGTTTTAAAAAGGGTGTTTGGCCACGCACCTTTGGGAGACTAGCCACGTGGAGGGGGCCAAAGGTAGAGCTGCAGAGCCAGAGCTAAGAGTGGATACGACTAAGAATCAGCACGTACCTCCGTGTTTCTGTTGAAGGCTCCTCCTCAGTGCCCACACTGGCGAGCTGCTTAGTTTGGTGTGCTGACCAGATTGTTGTGAAGGGGTAGATGGAGGGCCAACGACAGAATTGCGGACTTACCTGTTGACTGTTGCATGCAGTTGTTGACCGCTATATACTATAGCTGGCTACTGCGCACGGCTACATATTGCAAGCATATTACCGCATATTGCAGCATTTTCGCATACTGAGGACCTACTGCAGTGCCTCTCGACCGCACACAAACTATTATTGCATGCTGTCACGACATTGGCTGACTGTTACAACCTGCTGTGCGGCTGTGACTGGACGTAGAGGGTGGACGGAGTCGGGGAAGATAGGTGATGCTGCAGATTGAAGGCTTGGCAAGATAGGCAGCTTTAGCAGTTGGACAACATTGACCAAGCTGTCACATTGGCCGCTATTGTGGTGTCCTCAGGCGATCCAAGATCACAAGGCCCTCTCTGGCGAGACTGAGAGCACCATCCTTGGATCTGAGAGTCTGAAACCTTCTCTCCCTATCCTTCTTAGTCTCAGTCTAGTCCCTGGTTACGAGAGGAAGGCGGCAGGCGGGATTGCAACCCGTAGGTCCGCGTCAAGATTCTATAAGGAGTCCACCCACCAATTGCGGGAGCTCTGCCGGAACTCAGGAGGAGTTCTGGAGGCAGAGAATCGTCAGGTAAACCATTTCCATCAGTACAACTCACTATCACCCATGTTTTGTTTATCCCCCTGCAGTATGACTGTTGTATGCATGAGGTTGTCCCTATGGTTTTTGTTTTCTCTTCAGGACCCAATCAAACTGAATGGAAGGAACGTGTGAGAGTGAAGCCTAAGTTTCTTCTTTATTTTGGTTGAAAGCAGACAAAGGGATAAACTGGGGGAAGATGGGAGAAAGGTAGTCTTGCATGCGTTTGGAAGGGTCAACCAAAGCCTGAGCATTGTTTCCATGATGAATGGCTAAGGGCTGTGTTTATTTGACTGTTTCTGGTAAACCAGGCATTGTTTCCATGTTGAATGGTCTGACTGCTCTAGTTAACTCTGGGGGTTTGCCTGATTGAAGGAGTTTAAGTTCTTGTTTATTCTGAGGGAGAATTTCTGGTCTAAGGCTAAGCATTGTCTCCATGGTGAATGGTTTAGCCTGAAAAACACGCACATAAGTTAAACTGAGTATAAAGGTAAAATACTTTATATATATTTGCATGTGAACTGACAGCTGGGGATTATTTCCATGGTGAATGGTCCAACGCTAAGTCATATCATCAAGAAGAAAAAGTGAAAAATACGAAGTATCAATGGAAATAATCTCGGCAGGATGAACATTGTTTCCATGGCAAATGGTTCAGTCCCCTGCCATATTTGCCCTTCTTTTTTAAAACAAAGTCAAAGAAATACTAAATTTTGGATATTAAACGGCTCAGGGCGGCTAGACATTGTTTCATGGCGGATGACCTAGTCGTATGCCCAAAAGAAGAGAGAAGTAGTTGTGCAACCTGTTCGTGTATATCTTAAAGTCAAGCTGGGCATTGTTTCCATGGGGAATGGTCCAACCCTATGTCTTATGTAAGAGAGAAATAAGGGTTCAAGGACTTAAAAGATTCATAAACTATCTATATGGAATGAATTTGGGGCTGGTGAGAGTACTTACCTTTGTGGTTTGGCTTGCATGTGACTGAGTGAGACCACTACTTAGTCTGAGTTTCAGGTTGATAGGTAGTTGCTTTAGTTGCTCGCCATGTGCTAAAGCCACAGGAGTTAGTGTCAATTCCTGCATTTTCTGTAGTATCTTTTTTCTTACTTAGGTCAATTTTTGCATTTTCTGAGATCTTTTCTTATATTTGGCTTTGTATAAATCTTGCCAAGCTACTTTCTCTACGGGAAGTGCTGCTGAAATTTTTACAAATCCAAGGAGTTAGTTGAATTTTGACTTGTCAAAAGTTTAACTTTGTGTTTTCTCTTATCTAACTTAGTTAAAATTTAGGAAGACTCCCTTTCTGAAGAGAGTGCTGCCCAAATTTTTGCTAATTCAAGGAGTTAGACAAAATTCAACTTTGGAAAGTCAAAGTTACTTTCAAATTTTGGACTTAGCCTTGTATAAATTTTAGAATAACACTTTTCTAGAGGAAGTGCTGCTGAAACTTTTACAAAATTAAGAAGTTAGTTAAATTTTGTCTGAAGTTGAGCTCGAATTGTCTCTCGAGTTCATATCTGACTTAGTATAAATCTGGGAAGCCTCCCTTTCTAAAGGGAGCGCTGTCCAAATTTCTGCTATTTAAGGAAGTTAGACATAAATTTGATTTCCCAAAGTTATAAATTATTTATGCTTCCATATCTGACTTAGTATAAATCTGGGATATCTCCCTTTTTAAAGGGAGTGCTGCCCAAATTTCTGTTGCTTCAGGAAGTCAGACATAATTTTGGCTTTCCAGAGTTAAAGATTATTTCTGCTTTTATATTTGGACTTACATAAATTCTGGAAAGGCGATTTTCCTACAGGAAGCGCTGCCGAAATTTTCTTAGTTTGAAGGAGATAAATTATATTTTGACAGGTGACGATTCTGGTAATCCATAATGAACAGGGGAGATTTCGTCATGAGTCTACCTTTCTTTGGGTACTTGCTTAGAGGTAGGCTTAGCTATAGTCAGCTGGGATGATTTGGGTAACATCACGATATGGAGATTGTCCTCCATGAGCTTATGGGTTCAGTCTGGGGCATTGACTTGTCATGTGTTACAGGTCCTCTTAATCATTTGATTCAAGTTCAGGACTAGATTTAGCTTGATCCTACAAGGATCATATTCTGTTATTACTGATAACAGATCGGTTACCGATTCGTCGGTTTGCGACTCATCTCCAATTCACCCCTGCCACTCAACCTAAAGGCTTTAGCCCTGTGGTTTATTTGTTTTATTGTGTTCTTACCCGGACTTTATTGAATGGTCATTTAACAAAGATACTGAGTTTTTTTTATTGCTGGGAGGTAACACTGAGGTTGAGGTTTGCATGTGTAAAGCAAGGGGTGAAATAATTGAAGTTAACCCCGTGTAGCGTGTGGACCTTTGGTTGAATCTTTGATATGATTGCAGATATGTTTGTGGTTCGGACTTTGGATGTGATTGTCTGCGATTACATACATATATGGTTGAGAGGAGCCTCACTGTGACTGTGAGAAGTGTTCGTCCTATATAACCAACCCTCATATATTCATGAGTGCCCTGAGTGTTTGAGAGGCCAACGGTAATTGTGCATAAGAGTCAAACGTATTATGTGTTTGAAAAAAAAGGTAGATCCTCTTTTATCCTTTGCTTCTTAGAGATTTTATGGTTGGACGTTGTAGTCCTGTGACAGCCGTCAAAGTCAAACCCTTTGACTTCTGTCCAGGCCTGGAGTGGGCCTCATCTCCAGGGCAGTAAGAAACGACTGCCACCACAGGTATGGACCTTTGTACCACCCACTCTGCATAGAGTGCAGAAGAGGGTGTGTGGTCTTCAACCGCGCTTGGCGGTTGTCCAGCGTCGAGAGAGTAACCCTCAATGCGGGTGTCGAATGCGTCCCTCGAGATTAACGAGGACGGCATGAGTATGGGTACCACATACTACGCCATCATTGCGACTGCTTGCATACGCTTGCATTGCGAGTCGATATGAGTTAGCCTTGCATCCGAACGGTTTTATATTAAGTCTCACGCGCAACGCCTATCCGAATTCTGCATTGGAAAGTTATGCGTTGGCTACCGAGGGGCAAGGAGCGTTGTCGCGTTGTTTGTGTTGTGTCGTTTCGTATGTGTGTGTGTTTGTGTTTTATTTTTGTGTTCGTAAAGTGGTGTGCACGTGGTTTGTGGGATGCGTCCTAGTCGACCAACGACGAGTCGCGCTTGGGACCTCAGCCCCCCAAGATGTCGGTTCTCGTGCGGGTTCGATAGAGGCGTAATACCGCGTGTACCCCCTATGCTACAACGACTGAGAAATGCCCTCGGCTGGTCCACCTCTGCGATTGTAACTGATTAGCTTTCGTACTATGGACTGGTAGCTCGGCGGGGATACGCCCACCGAAGGGAGGTGACAACTCCCGTAAGGTGGAGGTAAGTCGTGCCTCGCGTAGACCCTATCCTGTCGCAGGGGCTCGCGAGAGGTATGGCTGGCGCACTCGGCCGGAGCGGCTTGCGGAAGCTCCATATATATATATTTGCGACGAGGATTTAAACCAACTCATGCGTGACGCGACCGGGAGGGTCCTGCGCTGCCCTGGTGCGGTGCCGGACCGATGCGCTCGACAGGTGGCGCCGTTGCCGGGGATAACGGTTGCCTACCGTTGCCCATGGAGGAACGACATCTGGGTATGGGAATGTGCGAAATAGGCAAAGTGAGAAATCTTTTAGCTTTATGGCTAGGTGATTTGAGATGTTGAATAGAAAGCGAGTGAGAGCTGACTATGCGAGTTAATTCTGTTTGGTGCAATAAGGGTGACGCGAAAGGGATAAGCTTTGACTATGCGCCCTCGTACGTTGATTATGCGCGTGCGTACTTTAGTTATGCGTTTGCGTACTCTGATTCGTATGACGGTAACTGGAGTAGATACCTCTTCTAACCCCGATCGTTGATGGGTTGGTTGGGCGATGTGGTTTTGATTAATGTGACCTGATTTGGATTAATGTGGTATGAGTGATTCGAAGGTGATAAGTGTTTCGAGTCTGCGTTTACCGACGCTGATTAGCATAATGGTATTTAGGATTAGTAACCCTTCTGATTCGATAGTTGGCAGGCCTGGGCGGTGCCTTGCGTGCTTGACGTGGCTAAGACTAAGCATGGCTATTGTGAGAGTTAGCCTTATGAGGTACCTTTTTGACTGCCATAAAAAGTCGACTGAGCGGTTGGGAACGCATCGTAATGCGGTTGCATCAGAAGAGAGCTAAGGATGAATGAGATAATATTCCTCTACCAAGAGTTGAAGGTATAGATCCTCTCCTACGGGGCAGGTTAGAAACCGTTTGTGCGCTTTGAGGAGAAGTAGGTTAAGGGCAATTGAAGGATATTACGGGTATGGACCTAAAGGTTTGAGTCTGGATTGTGGGCGGCTGTTCTACTACAGGGCGTAGTGAGTTTGGATAATACCATCTTTACATAAAGAACGTCCAATCCTAGAGGGAGGTGGAGTAGCAATGGAAGAGCTAACACTTAGACTATTTTTGCTCACCTTTAATGGAACGGTGGGTAGTAATTGGTGCTAGACCTTCACCTAAACCCTTCCAGGTTGGACCATCCCCTTAGGAAGCTAAAGACTTGGGACCATCTGGTTTGAGGATGCCACTTTGAGTTATATATTGAACTCACCTATGGATGTCAGACCTAGTAAGCCTGGATTATGTCCAAGTATGTGAGATTGTATGTTTAAGTAGATATCTTCTTTAGGAGTATTTTGTGTGGCCTATTTTATTGGGACTATACTTGGGACCTTATCAGAGTGTGAAAATTTATGTGGATGCCTCCAGCCCAGCATCTGGCTCATGGTTGGCCATTTAGCCTGTACGTTAGGGTCGCTCTTCCAAAAGGGGTAGGGATTGTCTGTCTAATAACGGAAGGCGTATGTTGGACGTTTGTTTGTGATGGGCAGAACCCAGACAAAGCAAAGGCAACTCAAGATGCCTTATGCACGGGAAGACCCGCGTATGCTCAGGCCAACTGAGAAAGAGGGAGGGCTCGAGGTGTCTTTACCCAGGCGGGTCAGAGCAGGAGAATACCTCTCTTCATTGTGGGGTATGAAGATGGGAACAGATATCTTTGTCTGGATCGAGTCTGGGTTCGATGATCAGCAGGAATGCGCAACTGTAAGGGTGACCCTGTATGCCTCAACTGCCTTTTGGATCGAGCATGGGATAAAGTTGGCGCTTGGGCACGGAAGCCTGCTTGCTAGGCCTCTGAGGGTAGCTGGGGCAGCCGCAGCTAAATGGGCGAGAGAAGTATCCTGTGATGGGGAAGAGCGAGTACTAACCCGCGTAAGGGTTAAGTGCGCTGGAGAGTTCGGGCTTCCATCTGCTTCGCTACGAGTAGTCCTGCCTGAGTTTATGATAGAGAAGAGTTTTGGTGGGCAGGCGAGGGTAGAGGCGGCAGTTGAAGTGACTTTGAGGACGCGAGGGTGGGAATATGGGCGCTATACCTGTGAATTGATATATGTCATGTACTTAGAACCAAAATTATCGCCTTCCTGTCAGTGGCTCAGGAACACGGCCAATATAGTTAACGTGTATGCCATTTCACATGACCCAAATGAGGAAGTCGGAGACTGGGATGGGTTACGGGATGCAGTGAAACGATAGAAGGAGCCATTTACCATCTTACTAAAGTGCTCTCCGTCAGACTTGACTATAGGCCTCTCACTACCTACTGTCATAGTGACCACTACTGTCTGCCTATGATTAGCCTTGAGGAACCTTGCTAGTATAAGAATATACGCGACCTATGGTATTGCAAAGGCAGGTGTAGGGGTAAGTTTAGTATGATAGGTTCTGTATTTTGATACGTGACTCATCTCGGGTCTCGACCCTAACCGACCGTTGTTTGTTCGACAGGTGATGGGGTCGAAAAAACCCGAGATGGAAGACCCTCAAGGAAGGATTGGGGCCAAGAAGTTTGTTGATTTGCTTAGCATACGTGACTGGGAGTGGGGCAACATGCCCAAGGTTGAGATCGGTTTCTTCGACGGTAACCATGTCTCTAGCTTCCTTAGCAAGTTTGAGCAGATAGCGGTCCAGTATGAGTGGAATCAGGAACAGATATTGAAGGAGGTCATAAGGTATATCCATGTTGACCTATAGGAGGATGTCGGTGGAGTGATCAGGAAAGCAGGGTTATCATGGAAGAAATTTTATAATGGCATGAGGAATAAGTACCGACTGGGAGAGGAACAGTTGACCAGAGAGGACCTCGAGAAGATGGATCGATATGACTATAAGTCAGCGAGGCATTTTCTGGTGGAGTATGAGCGCGCTTCCCACAAGGTTTGGGGACTGTCTGAACATGACCGGTGCTTTTTCTTCCTTATGCACTTTACGGGTGAAGAGCAGCGAGACATGATCCGCGGGACGGGAGGACTTATATGGGATAAGATACGAGAGAATTTTGTGGGAGAAGATTTTGATCAGTAACTTTGCCACATCCTACGCGAAGCCAGAAGAAGGAAGGCGTTAAGAGAATGTGAAAGGGACGAGGCTGGCAAAAGGGCAGATGAATTGGCGGCTAGCACCTCTGGAGGCGTGAACGATGAGCTTCGGAAAGATGGTAAGGCGAGCGAGCGGAATCATAGGTGGGGTGAAGGGAGAAAACGTAAGTCACTTGCCAAGAAAGAAGAGGTGCGGAATAAGGCAAAGAATGTTGTGATCCCTACCTGCGAGAGGACGACTAACATTCCAAGCAGAAAGGGCAGGAGAGGCGAGAAAGACAGGAAGAAGCTGGGGTAGTCCAACCTCCCGCTGCACCTGATCCTAGGGGAGGAAGTAGTGACGAGAAGGTGGTACCAGCTTCTAGTAGGAGACGACGAAAGTAGTGGTCGAGAATTGTGTGGAATTACTGTGGAAAGGCGGGCCATACGCCTCGCAGGTGTAAGGAACGCGAGACGAGCCCGAGGGGAAGAAAAGGAAAGGAATGATAAGGGAAGAGACGCGACCGACCCGATATAGTCTAGGCTCAGCTCAAGGTAGAGGCATTGAGCCCAGACGACTTAGACAATGAGAGTTGATTGTGGGAGAGGAAAAAGAGGTTGGTGGGGAACTCTCGCAATAATGATCCGGTGAAGTAACTTGGGTTGTAGATAGGAGTAATGCTCAGCCATAAAGGTGAGACCAGGAGGGAATGAGTGAGTAGGAACTGGTTCGCCTATACGTCGGTAGGACCAAGGTTTTCTGTATATAGAGACTGAGCTAGATATGTGCATATCTAGATGAGGGTACGACTAGCCTGTCCATCTGTACATATGCAGATTGTAATGTTGGACAAATCTTTTGTTTTCTCTTTTTGGTGGGATTTAGATGGTTATGTCCAGATGTGTGATATGTTGGCGTGTTGGGATAGACTTGCATGCTTTGAGCCTTTATGTATGTTTGGGTATGCTCCGAGGTACTTGTGTGTTCGAGACATGGGTTACTCAACAGACTGGGATGTGAGGGCTGGGTACCTATGCTGTTGTTGAGAGGGACAATTTATCCTAGTATGCATATTGAGTTGAGACCCTATGAGGCTTGGTTTTTGTGACGATCACTATCACTCTCACGCGTGTGGCTTTATCTTAATGTTGGCTTGGGTGAAAGATGTGTGAATGTGTGACATGTAAAGCTGTCTACTCCTCGGTATACTCGTGCAACCTGCCCACGGGCAGCTGATGGGGCAGAGTATAAGGGGAGGGAGCGCAGCCTGTTTGTGAAAAATTGTGAGCCTCATGATTTTTTTGAAGATTTATGAGTCCTTGAGACTCGAATGCTTCACCATGCCGGTTGTTGATTGCTTAAGTTGTGACAAGGACCCATAAGATGGTCTCTCAGTAATGTTTTGTTCTATAGACCCCTTAATTTTTGGAAAGGGGGATGCCATGTGTTATGATGAGACCCCCGCCGAATTTTTGAGGAGGGGATGTTTGGTTTTATCATGAGACCCCTCGTGATTTTTGGAAAGGGGGGATGATTTTGGTTGTTGGAAGACTCACCTTCAAAGGTGAGTAAACTGATTTGGGGCATGGTGAGCTGACTAATGAGTGATAAAGTCTGACGAAAAGGACCATGTTTGCCTGAAAGATTTGGGAAACATTTTATCATCGCTCAGAATCGACAAATTTTACCTTGCGGGTTCTCAGCTGTCGGTGAGGGCCGTCTTCTGCGGCTCGAAAACCCGCAAGAAGCAGAAGCCCCTCATGTCTTGGCCTTTGGTTGTGAATCGGAAGTGGGTTTTGTGCGCGGCAGACGGTAGGGGACGAACCGCCAGAATCAGCAGTCATGTTTGCCTAGTCACAAAAAGGGCTAGTAAAGGTGCCCTGCGGTAGGTAGACCCGCCGGCGCCAGGGACCCTTCACTAACCTTATTGGAGGTTGCAAACGGTCTTGTCAGCGGCAGTGACTTCCATGACTGGAAAAGTTTTATGGGTTAAGACCCCTTCAGATTTTTGGAAAGAGGGGCTGATATGATTTTGTTGGAAGACTCATCTTCAAAATGAAGGTGTTTTAAATAGGTCTTGGGCCCTGGGGAGGTTCATCCTAAAAAGAGGAGGGATAACTAAAGACCCAGTGATATGTTGGCGATATAACGGTGGGTAAGTACAGATGGATGGAGGCTTTTGCCCCAAATTCTCGATGAATTGGATTGGTCCCTCCTTTCGTCTGCAGCTTGGGTAATCTGATAGCTTTTCGATTTTGCGAAGCGACGGGGACGTCGCTTAATATGGTCCGGTAAGCTGTCGGTGCGAATACCCTTACAAGGGGTATCTGCCCTGATTTGTACAAATGATAGGAGATAGTTCTGGTTCAAAGTTTAAGTGTACCGCGCAAGGCGCGGTCAAGTCTGTGATTACGTGGACAGGATGGTTGACTAGAGCAGAGAGTGCGTGGGCGCGCAGGTTTAAGGCGCGCGTGATTCCTCCCCTGATGTTGATTATGAAATCGGCGCGGGCGCCGATCTGTTTATTTTTATTTCTATCTTTAAGTTTTTATTTTTGGTTACTCTTGATTAAACTAGGATCTAGGGGATACTTTCTCTTGATGGCTACGTTTGACCGAGTCGAGTGCGTATGCGGAGAACGACCCCAACGACGGCATCGACAACGACGACGCGATTTCGTGCGGTAAGCGGGGTGTCGTAGGATGGCGCGCGGGGCATTTATGGCATGGTATAAGCAAGCCGGCGCAGGCACTGGGAGTCGCGCAGCCGGTTTGTTTGCCCAAAGCGCCTCGCCGCACCCCCTTGTATGGTACTCTGCGAGCGTTGGTTTCAGGCTTGGGCTTAGCCCTATTGGTTATGGCACAGGGTCGATGATATGGAGGTTCGGGGATCGAGGTGGGCGGGCGACGTGGAGAAGAATGAGGGGTCGAGGTCCCGATGGGGCTATCCCCCTCCGTTTTGTTTGCGGGTGCGACGGCAGGCTCGATCTGCGGGGTTGGCAAGGTGCCAGCAGCCCCGTGGTTCCCCGACGTACTTTTATTTTTTATTTTCCTTGAGGTTGTTGTTCTTGGTCCCTTTGCGGGACGAGAGACTGCGGTAGAAGCGCATGGGGGGGTGTTGCAATTGCTGCGTGGCCTGAAGGGAGACCACGAGTTGTTTTCATGACCTCGCCGAGGTCACCCCGTTACAGAATTGCGGGGAACCCCATAGCCGGCGCATCCGTGCTTGAGTCTCCAACGAGGGAACATGTGGGAGCCGCGCCCACTAGCGGGGAGCAATACCTACTATAGCAGGTGGGCAATTGTCGGGCTAGGGACCAAGTCTCTTAAGCCCCCGCATAGACCCTACAACAGGATTGTCGGGCTTTGTAGCTGGGTTGTGCCCCCAGCCCTGCGGCTGGCCAGGCTGTAGGGAAGGCCCCCGTCGGATTTGGGAATGGGGGCGAAAGACGGACCGAACCACAAATTGAGCCCCGCAGGATGGCCGGGATCGCTGAAGTGTCGAGGCCCAGCGCTGGACGGCCTCAGGTATAGCCGGCGGGAGGTACGATCCAACCGGGTAGTATCGGGTGGCGCCGAGCGGCCGCGGGGAAGAGTAGGCAGCGAGCGGACGGGCATTTCGGGTTTTCTTTTTTCGGAGTTGCCTTCACTCCCCCGCTGTATCACTCGTTGCTACGAGGATGGATGACAGTTGCGCTATGAGGCAGCGGAGGGAAGGCGCGGGTGGGCAAGTGCCGGTGTAGGCAACAGAGGTGGAGGGATCCGGGCGCGAAGTCGCACCGGATACATGTGAGAGGTAGGAGGCGAGCCAATGCGATAGCGGATGCGGTGTCAATACTGCGCTAGCGGTAGGGGCGGCGCCGACGGAGACTGTCGGGCGGACGCTGAGGCAAGCAGAAAGGGGAGACTGAGGAAGAAAAAGCAACGAATGGTGAGTAAACCTGGGCGTGCGGAGGTGCCAGATGCGTGCGCGACGAGGATGGGCAATGGTGAGAGGCAAGCGGGGTGAAAGTGAGATGGCTCGCCCGTTTCTCAACGAAAACGGGCGGGGGAAGATGTTAGTCCGATGTTTTTAGGCAGGGCGAATTCGATTTAATTGTTAGTTTTAGGATTAGTGGAGTAAGCCGGGAGTTAGATAGAAAAGTCAGTGCGAAGAGCTATGGCGGGAGGAAGAGAACGTAAGGAAGGAGGGAACGAGACTTCAACCGATTCTTGAGGGAATCGAGTGAAAGAAGATGGCCAACTACTGTTTTGGGGCCGGGTGAATTCGATGGTAGCCTTATATTTTGTGTTAGAATAGTAAGTTAGAAGTCAGTACAGAAATGGGCTGCGCCAGGGGAGGGAAGCCTTAAAATGATGACGAATCTTTCCGCGTTTCAGCGGAAGATTTATTCCCATTTTTTTGTCTTTTTGTTCCTTTTTTGTCTTCCTTGTACGTGTTTCTACGGGGCACGGTTTTTTGCAGTGAGCAACATAGAGAGAAAGAGAGAGTGGGAGAGACAGAAGGGAGTAGTAGAAAGAAAAGGCAGAAAAAGGGAGGGACACGTATCTGGCCGTCTTTTGCTCGAAGATTCATTCCATTTTTGCTCACTTGAAGTAGCGTATGGCTAGCTGCCCTGGGCCTACAGTGAGAGGGAGAGTGGCACGGTTCGCTCGATTGGGGTTGGAATCGGGAGAAAGAGGGATTAATCTTGAAGGTTTAGGGTGAGGCGATCGGATTGGTAAAGTTAGATTTCAAAGGGGGATGATAGATTTTGTGTTACAGTGAGTGCAGGCAGCGCACGGAGAAGAAGTTTATTGATTGTATAAGTGCAGAATGAACCTACCCGCATCAAAGGGTAGATTCGTTCTGACGAGCATACTTGACTAAGCTGACTTGCGGCTATGAGGCAGGCACATGGAGGAATCTGAGGTGACGGGACATATGGCTGCGGCGACCGTCGTTGATTGCAAGGTGGAACGAGCCCGATGGCTATTACGGGCCGAGCACAACGGGAAAGAGGCCGCTTACCTGCGGGCTCGTTGACGGGCTCTGTGGATCTTAACCGGAGATTGCGCCAGAGGGCGGGGAGGCAGCCAGGGGCAAAGGGGGAAGAAGAGTGGAAGCTGTGATTTCGCCCCTTGCTTATCGAGAACGGGTGGAGGAAGTTGCATTTTTCAGAAACCTCTAGGTGCTGCGAGACAAATGGTGGCGCCTGTTTTAAAAAGGGTGTTTGGCTATCTACCTTTGGGAGACTGGCCACGTGGAGGGGGCCAAAGGTAGAGCTGCAGAGCCAGAGCTAAGATTGGATACGACTAAAAATCAGCACGTACCTCTGTGTTTCTGCTGAAGGCTCCTCCTCAATGCCCACACTTGGGAACTGCTTAGTTTGGTGTGCTGACTAGACTGTTGTGAAGGGATAGATGGAGGGCCAACGGCGGAATTGCGGATTTACCTGTTGATTGTTGCATGCAGTTGTTGACCGCTATATACTATAGCTGGCTACTGCACACGACTGCATATTGCAAGCATACTACCGCATATTGCAGCATTGCCGCATACTGCGGCCCTACTGCAGTGCCTCTCGACCGCACACGAACTATTATTGCATTCTGTCACGGCATTGGCTGACTATTACAACCTGCTGTGCGGCTGTGACTTGACGTAGAGGGTGGACGGAGTCGGGGAAGGAAGGTGATGCTGCAGATCAAAGGCTTGACAAGAGAGACAACTACAGCAGTTGGACAACATTGACCAAGTTGTCACATTGGCCGTCATTGTGGGACCCTCAGGCGATTCAAGATTACAAGGCCCTGTCTTGCGAGACTGATAGCACCATCCTTGAATCTGAGAGTCTGAAACCTTCTCTCCCTATCCTTCTTAGTCTCAGTCTAGTCCCTGGTTACGAGAGGAAGGCGGTAGGCGGGATTGCAACCCGTAGGTCCGCGTCAAGACTCTGTGGGGAGTCCACCCACCGATTGCGGGAGCTCTGCCAGAACTCAGGAGGAGTTCTGGAGGCAGGGAATCGTCAGGTAAACCATTTCCATCTGTACAACCTATTACCACCCATGTTTTGTTTATCCCCCTGCAGTATGACTGTTGTATGCATGAGGTTGTCCCTATGGTTTTTGCTTTCTCTTTAGGACCCAATCAGACTGAATGGAAGGAACGTGTGAGAGTGAAGCCTAAGTTTCTTTTTTATTTTGGTTGAAAGCAGACAAAGGGATAAACTGGGGGAAGATGGGAGAAAGGTAGTCTTGCATGCGTTTGGAAGGGTCAACCAAAGCCTAAGCATTGTTTCCATGGTGAATGGCTCAGGGCTGTGTTTATTTGACTGTTTTTTGGGGAACCAGGTATTGTTTCCATGGTGATGGACCTGGCTGCTCCAATTAACTCTGGGGGTTTGCCTGATTGAAGGAGTTTAATAAGTTCTTGTTTATTCTGAGGGAGAACTTCTGGTCTACGGCTAAGCATTGTCTTCATGGTGAATGGTTTAGCCTGAAAACCATGCAAATAAGTTAAAATGAGTATGAAGGGAAAATACTTTATATATATTTGCATGTGAACTGGCAGTTGGGCATTGTTTCCATGATGAATGGTTCAGCGATGAGCGATATCATCAAGAAGACAAAGAGAAAAATACGAAGTATAAATGAAAATAATTTGGGCAAGCTTAACATTGTTTGCATGGCGAATGATTCAGTCCTCTGCCCATATTTGCTCTCTTTTTTTAAAACAAAGTCAAAGAAATACTAAATTTTGGATATTAAACGGCCCAGGGCGGCTAGGCATTGTTTCCATGGCGGAACACCTAGTCATATGCCCAAAAGAAGAGGGAAGTAGTTGTGCAACCTGTTCGTGTATATCTTAAAGGCAAGCTGAGCATTGTTTTCATGGCGAATGGTCCATCCCTATGTCTTATGTAAGAGGGAAATAAGGGTTCAAAGACTTGAAAGATTCATAAACTATCTATATGGAATGAACTTGAGGCTGGTGAGAGTACTTACCTTTGTGGTTTGACTTGCATGTGACTGAGTGAGACCACTACTTAGTCTGAGTTTCAGGTTGATAGGTAGTTGCTTTAGTTGCTCACCATGTGCTAAAGCCATAGGAGTTAGTGTCAATTCCTGCATTTTCTGTAGTATTTTTTTTCTTACTTAGGTCAATTTTTGCATTTTCTGAGATCTTTTCTTATACTTGGCTTTGTATAAATCTTGCCAAGCTACTTTCTCTACGGGAAGCGATGACCAAATTTCTACAAATCCAAGCAGTTAGTTGAATTTTGACTTGTCAAAAGTTCAACTTTGTCTTTTCTCTTATCTAACTTAGTTAAAATCTGGGAAGACTCCCTTTCTGAAGGGAGTACCGCCCAAATTTTTGCTAATTCAAGGAGTTAGACAAAATTCAACTTCGGGAAGTCAAAGTTACTTTCAAATTTTGGACTTAGCCTTGTATAAATTTTAGAATAACACTTTTCTAGAGGAAGTGCTGCCGAAATTTTTACAAAATTAAGAAGTTAGTTAAATTTTGTCTAAAGTTGAGCTCGAATTGTCTCTCGAGTTCATATCTGACTTCGTATAAATCTGGGAAGCCTCCCTTTTTAAAGGGAGCGCTGCCCAAATTTCTGCTATTTAAGGAAGTTAGACATAAATTTAACTTCCCAAAGTTATAAATTATTTATGCTTCCATATCTAACTTAGTATAAATCTGGGATATCTCCCTTTCTAAAAGGAGTGCTGCCCAAATTTCTGTTACTTCAGGAAGTCTGACATAATTTTGGCTTTCCAGAGTTAAAGATTATTTCTGCTTTTATATTTGGACTTAAATAAATTCTGGAAAGACACTTTTCCTACGGGAAGCGCTGCCAAAATTTTCTTAGTTTGAAGGAAATAGATTATATTTTGACAGGTGACGATTCTGGTAATCCACAATGATGGATTATATTTTGACAGGTGACGATTCTGGTAATCCACAATGAACAGGGGAGATTTCGCCATGAGTCTACCTTTCTTTGAGCACTTGCTTAGAGGTAGGCTTAGCTATAGTCAGCTAGGATGATTTGGGTAAGATCACGATATGGAGATTCTCCTCCATGAGCTTATAGGTTCAGTCTGGGGCATTGACCTGTCATGTGTTACTGGTCCTCTTGATCGTTTGATTCAAGTTCAGGACTAGATTCAGCTTGATCCTACAAGGATCACATTCTGTTATCACTGATAACAGGTCGGTTATCGATTCGTCGGTTTGCGACTCAATTCCAATTCACCCCTGCCACTCAACCTAAAGGCTTTAGCCCTGTGGTTTATTTATTTTATTGTGTTTTTACCTGGACTTTATTGAATGGTCATTTAACAAAGATACTGAGTATTTTTATTGTTGGGAGGTTGCGCTGAGATTGAGGTTTGCTTAGCTAAAGCAAGGGGTATGAGTACAGGGAAGGATTGAAGTTGACCCCGTGTAGCGTGTGGACCTTTGGTTGAATCTTTGATGTGATTGCAGGTATGTTTCTGATTCGGACTCTGGATGTGATTGTCTGCGATTACATACATATATGGTTGAAAGGAACCTCATTTTGACTGTGAGAAGTGATCGTCCTATATAACCAACCCCCATATATTCATGAGTGCCCTGAGTGTTTGAGAGACAAACGGTAATTGTGCATAAGGGTCAAATAAATTATGTGTTTGAGAAAAAAGGGAGATCCCCTTTTATCCTTTGCTTCTTAGACATTTTATGGTTGGACGTTGTAGTCCGTGGCAACCGTCGAAGTCAAACCCCTTGACTTCTGTCCAGGCCTGGAGTGGGGCTCATCTCCAGGGCAGTAAGGAACGACTGCCACCACAGGTATGGACCTGTGTACCACCCCCTCTTCACAGACTCTTCACAGAGTGCAGAAGAGGGTGTGTGGTCTTCAACCGCGCTTGGCGGTTGTCCAGCTTTGAGAGATTAACCCTCAATGCGCATGTCAGCTGACACTTGAGTGTCGAATGCGTCTCTCGATATTAACGAGGACCTCATGAGTATGGGTACCATATGGTACACCATCATTGCGAGTGCTTGCGTACGCTTGCATTGCGAGTCGGTATGAGTTAGCCATGCATCCGCGCGGTTTTATATTAAGTCTCGCGCGCAATGCCTATCCGAATTCCGCATTGGAAAGTTATGGGTTGGCTACCGAGGGGCTAGGAGCGTTGTCGCGTTGTTTGTGTTGTGTCGTTTCGTATGTGTGTGTGTGTGTGTGTTTTATTTTTGTGTTCATAAAGTGGTGTGCGCGTGGTGTGTGGGATGCGTCCTAGTCGACCGATGACGAGTCGATCTTGGGACCTCAGCCCCCCAAGATGTCGGTTCGCGTGCGGGTTCGATAAAGGCGTCATACCTCGTGTACCCCCTATGCTACAGCGAACGAGAAACGCCCTCGGCTGGTCCACCTCTGCAATTGTAACTGATTAGCTTTCGTACTGTGGACTGGTAGCTCGGCGGGGATACGCCCACCGAAGGGAGGTGACAGCTCCCATAAGGTGTAGGTAAGTCGTGCCTCGCGTAGGCCCTATCCTGTCGTAGAGGCTCACGAGAGGTATGGCTGACGCACTCGGCCGGAGCGGCTTGTGGAAGCTCTATATATATATTTGCGACGAGAATTTAGACCAACTCCTGCGTGACGCGGCAGGGAGGGTCCTGCGCTGCCCTGGTGCGGTGCCAGACCGATGCGCTCGACACCGTTGTTTTCAATGATTGTCTCTCTTCTGTTCACAATTCAATCAATGGTTGAAGTTCTCCATTTGACCCGACTTCATTTTCGACATTAAGATAATGGTAAGTGGAGAATTCGTCAATTATCTAAACTGACTATATATTTTTATCTAAAATGATCAGATCGTCAATTGTTGATGGAATCGGGGAAGATGATTTGCGTCCTTGCGAGCTACTTTGGCCGACTATCATCGTGCATTGTTTAAATATACTCAATGAGTGACAAATGGATATGCATATGTTGTTATTATTTTATTTCTTTTCGTTAATTCGTTTTTTCACGTTTTTTTTCAATTATACGTCGGCGTATGTCACTTTTTTGTTTTTTTATACTGATCATGCTTCATAAATGAAAAAAAGAAAAAAATTGTGTCCATATTCATACAATTATTAAAGAGTCATTGTACACACACACACGCACATACACACACACACGAGCACACACACACACACACGCACACACACATACACACATACACACACACACACACACACACATACATGCATACAAAAATACACACACAAATACACACACATTCATACACACACTGCAATGATCAATATCTAGTAGTTGTATATCTTATCTCGCATCCTTCTTCACATCAATCTGTACTCTGTGGATGTTGGTTTAATAAATTAACATTTCAAGAGTCATTGTGATATCTTTCTGTTCAATCAACATGCCTCAATTATTAAAGATGTTTAATAGTATTTGTACGACTTGTATGCGTATGCGTATATAATTCACTTAATGATTATGACTGTTATTGCTCGCAGATCCTCTTCATAACATTCAAAATTAACACCCACTGTGATTCATTTTTTGACTCATCTAACATGCACGAAGGTATCGGCGGTCGAGGCGTGCTACTAAAGTCCTTTATGAATGCGAAATAATTTAAAAGTTGTTTTCCTTCTCGCAGCAATTTCGTTTTTTCCCCCTCATGAATTTTTACAGGTCTCTTATAACACTCTGAGTAGTCCGACTGCTTTGTCACCGTTCCTTACCGTTTATAAAGTTGCACATTATATACATCAAGCTCTGTGAATCTCACGACAACCACTAGTAATTTTGCTTCTTCCACTTCACATTTGACCATCGACATGTATTCATATGGAAATGCTCCATCGTTCGTGTTTGTTTTCATTGCTTCTGGCACCACTTAATTGATAACAGTCATCATTGGGCCTGCAACACCTCTTGTATCCCACGGTTACAAAAATAATTATCGCTTGTTTCACAACCCTGCACGTTCTGCATGACCACAAACATGATTGTATGTATAATCAAATTAAATATTTTTTACTTTTTATATCTACTTGCACGTTTCGTTTATATGCATAATACTTCAATATTTCACTATCATTTCTCATATTCATTGATTATCCTATTGTTTTTTGCACTATTGCACGATATATTTTGTCCACAATCTTATCAAGTATCTCGTGTCCTTCAATTATTGCGACCACATCATTTATTATATAAGATAACAAACTGCACACTTCGACCACAAACATTGTACTTAAGCACGTATGTCACATTTTATATGATTTCTTCACTCATACCACTACAAACGTGCCCAACACAATACGCAATTGTCTTTTTTTCACCAACTCATGCCTATCCGTATTACGGTAATCCTTGTCTCCTACAAATAAACACAGGTTTTCATATCCCTACATACGAATAATGGTTACGTGCGTTTTCAGACATTAGTTGACCTAATGGCGTGACTCGAATAAACATGATGTCAATAGTGATAAAATTCATATAAGCTACTCACAACAGAACACTCGTCATTTTATATTATATGTAGCATGACACTTCTCACTTTGTTAAAGATATGTTTGTACTCATCGACGATATTAGTTTGCAAGCAGAACCTTAACAAGAAAGCCCAAGTCAATGTTAGACTATCCATGAACATTATCCCCTGTCTATTTCGATTGCGAGATTTAAGTCCTTTGAACATTGAGATTGTACTGATGAATTTTTCTTGATTTTCCATCATTTCCTCGCCATTGCACTTCGACCGGTCATTTATCAATTGTTACCTTACATGTGCTCCACAATCACTTCCTCGTGCGCTATGTAACTTCATTTTTTTTTCTTTCTTTTTCCAATCTTACTTCACATAATTTCAGCCTACCGTGCTCCACATTAGGTATAACATCAATCGTCACCCTACATGGCACATGTCCGCGAATCTCATTTACTCGTCAAAACAAGTGTTTCACGTCTATAACTGTTTTTGTCTTCTGTTCTTGATGTATTTTGTTGCTCCATAATCGTCGAACGTTGAACACACCTTCAGAACACTTTTCCCAATGACAGATTTTTATCTCCTACGAACTGTATCATGACATCTCTAACAACGGTACAGAAAAGTTGGGCGTGCCCAGATACGGCATATGCCATTGATCTACATCATCGTTTTGATGAGGTTTGCGGCAATCGATCCTTGTGCAACAATATGTCATTCCATGTCGTGTTCCAAACGCAATGCATAGTATTTGACCACACTCTCGTGTTGTATTGTCAAATATTCAATCGTCTCCGTATAAAACATTATTCCATCGCTGTGCCCCAGTTCTCCAATATTTTGATAACGGGTCGCATGTTTTAGCGATCTTCAACATCTTGCGTTGCATTTGCGGAGACCATAAGTCAAAAGTGGGGTATATCATGGTTTCGTCAAGCGTGCGGAGCCCAAGCGCTGTCATTCGTTGAATGTGCCGAAATGAAATAAACTGATTGTAGTGTATGGGTGTTCCCCATTTGTCAACATGACGGCTCATATTGACCTCGGCGTCCATAGTCGAAATATCCGACCTTGCAGTTGTTGTAGAAATACTATAACACGAATGAAAGTTAACTACGTCTGTCATTGTATAGCCCCTACAAAACCATCAGATTTCGAGGTGGCAACATGTGTACCGATGATGACTGATACTCACTTCATGTTCGAATGTTACATCAAACAACATTCACTGTCGCGTTAGAATGTGCCTGGTGAACTGCTACCAATAATTTCAGTTCCCTGAATGCATCTTTCTACCAGATTCTGAGGCCGTTTTCATATCTCTTTTCACTCTTCCATCCCCATGCTACACTGATAATGTTTTGCCACCCAGCTGATGACTCTTTCTCGACTCGCCAACTTTTGTTCCAACCGTTTTCGTATACCTTGGACGCATTGGCGTCTTTGCCTTGTGACCTCCAATACTGAACAAAAATCTGTTTTGAATCCTTTGATTTTTTCATTCGAACGCCCTATCCAAAAAGTCACTCCTCTTTCGACGTTCTCGTCTGATGCCCGGAACACAACAAAATAGTTCACATCAGCGTCTTTGGCCGGGTCAAATTTTGGTTACGAAGCAAGGTTTCCTTGGTTGGGATTCTATAGTTGGAATGAATCTCGTATCTTCGATGGTATCTGGCATCGGTGATGGCCAGAACGGGGTTGACAATGCGACAGACTCATCATGTTTGCATTGTTTCATGTTTTTGAATATCTGTAATTGATTTTTCCAATACTGCAGCCGACTTTCTTTCAACTCTCGTTTCCAATGTTCTTGTGTCTCCCATTCCGGTCGCTCCTCCTTCCATTCATCCACGAGAGCACATACACCTTGCAAGCCCTTGACGAAATCGCCACTTTTCAATGTGATCTATTGGCTACGTGGTTCAAATGGCATGGAAGGCCCCGCCCATCTCCCCTGCTCATCTCTTTTGAACCAGTAAATGGGTTCGCCTTCAAGCAACCACTCATTACTGGTGCAATACTCTTTGTACACTATTGCAGGGTTGTCACCGCCCATATAGAACTTGAAGAGGTGCGGGGTGGAATGTCCACCAATTCATTTGTCCAAAAAAACTCTCGCAATATTTTTCCAATCCGCCATCTTCTTTACAAATGTGCAGCCTACCTGTTCCTTCGTAGAATTTCTAGGTGTTGTGAATAATTCTTCCATCGTGTAGGCGTCCAAACCTGCTAGCTTTCTAGAGAACAAACTAAAATTCACATTGATATCAGTATGTTCGTGACCCACTATCATAAATCTCATTTCCACTATTTCAAAAATACGAAATTTCATCAACAATGCTAGGAACGCAAATATATATTTGTTCTTATTTTGACCTCCACAATTATCAGCTTGGAGTTTGAGAACTGGAGGCAACCCTCCTGGTTGTCTATGTACGTCTCTTAACATCTTAGCGACCGATGACAGGACCGAGTCAGCGCTGTGCGAGAAAATAGGAAACCATGTGTGAACGATAATGTGCGGAGTCCTCCCATGTGCTAGAATACCGGTGAGGTTTGTTTTCATGATTGTGCGATTGTCCATCGCCTTTGATGTCTTGTTGCGAGCAGTGTGAGGAATAACCGTTTTTGCTTGGTCCATCCCATCAATTATAATGCACAAGTTTTTTTTCCTCATGAACTTAGATTCGACAGATCATATTTGATATAATTACGATGTACTTTCGGCAACGGCATATGGTGATTAAGTTTTACAACAAGACATCGTCTGACGTCTGGCATGACACCTTCAATAAGGTCTGTTTGTTTTGTGCAGCAATTGCATCTAGCATAGTCGGTTGACCTTGCCAGGTGAACATACCAGAAGAAATCACGCCACATCTTTCCGAATACTTGCGAAGAGGAGTAGTCAATGTTCTGTTTCTGCAATCGTCGTTTGATGCTTTCATACACGTCTGTTTTGGTAGCGTACGTTGGAGGCAGTCTGATGCGCGGTCTAACTTCGTAGTCCTTGTTCACGTCTGTCTGGTCAAGCATTGCATCGGCCTCCTCCATGATCAAAGTTTGAAACTCCATGATCATAGTTTGAAATGTCTGGAAAGTTGTTGCATGAGTTGTTGATGTGGTGGAATGACTTTTTCTTCCATGAATCGGCAACACCGTACCGTTCTCATGCAAATCATGGTAGAATGAGTACGTGTTTCTAGAGAAGCCGATTATATAGCACCATGCCTGAATACAAACCCTGTGTTTTTCCACAATAGGTTTGACCACCTTCTTTTTACCTTTAATGCAAATAAAACTGTTTAGTAGTCTCATCCACCACTTCCTCCTTTCTTCGGGGCTCAGCGATCCATATTTCATTATTGCCTTGTACACCTCTTTCGCTTCCATGCTAGAACAACACTGCATTTTCTTGCAGCATGCCTTCTTCAGCATGGCTGTGCATTCTTCCGTGGTGCATTTCTCCAGCAAATCTGCATTTGATATCTTGCTTCTTCGTTTTCGCTTCACGTACGTGTATTTCCTCTTCCCCGTGCCCGACTTCAACTCCGTCATAAAGGATGGTGGCTCCCAACATTGTTGTGTCGTGTGGTTTTCGCTCTCATCGGAAGGTTCATCATCTGGAAAAGATGCGTTGTTTCCACTGTTGTCCTCATCCGAATTGAAGCGAACGGATGAGTCTTCCTCACAGCGGATGTCTGGAAGCGGCAGACACTTTGTTGATGCCTGACAGGGAGGAGGAGTGAATCCGTCATGCTTGACCGCCTTGATTAAATCCTTAAGTCTCAACCTTCGGACTACAGTGTTGGACGGGTGACTTTCATATTGAAGAATTGTTTTTCTCTTCTTAGGAGTACGAATTGCATGTGGCAAGGAGTTATGGTTTCCGCGAAGCGTCCCCAATGAAGGGGACCTGCTCTCAGAGTTGGAGAGGGGTCGTTGCGATGATGGAGTTCCTCGGTATGCAGTGGACGACTATGACGGATGTGGGCAGCTCCCCTTCTCACTGTTGACGTTCGACGTGTGCATGGTTTTTGCAAAGCATTCAAAGTCATTGTTAATGAAAATTTCCACCACTGCGGAGACCTTCCAACACGCCGACCACAGAAGGAACTTATCCTGATCACGACACCAAGGTCTTACGGTCTGCCGAGCTGAACAAAGCAGCACACTTGCTAATGGGGGTAGAGGATGTCGGTGCACCAACTGATCGTTGCACCATCGAATGTATTGACGTCCCCGGGGCGCCGGATCATCCTATGGTCCAGAGCCCTCGAGGCGCCGGACCATCCCATGGTTTGGAGCCCCTGAGGCGACGGACAATCCCAGTGTCTGGAGCCCTCGAGGCGCCGGACCACCCCATGGTCTGGAGCCCCCGAGGCGCCGGACCATCGGATGTTTCGGCGTCCCCTGGGCGCTGGACCATCCCATAGTCTCGAGCCCCCGAAGCGGTAGACCATTGGATGTATCGGAGTCCCCGGGGCGTCGGACCATGCCATGGTCTGGAGCCCGTGAGGCGTTGGACCATCGGATGTATCCGCGTCCACAGGGTGCTGGACCATCCCATGGTCCGGAGCCCCCTTGGCGCCAGACCACCCCATGGTCCGGAGCGCCCGAGGCGCCGGACCACCCTATGGTCGGGAGCGCCCGAGGCGCCGGACCATTTCATGGTCTGGAGCCCCCAAGGTGCCGGACCATCAAATGTTTCGGCGTCCTCCGGGAGTCGGACCATACCATGGTCTGGAGCCCCCGAGGCGCTGAACCATCAGATGTTTCGGCGTCCCCTGGGCGGGCGCCGGACCATGCCATGGTCTGGAGCCCCCGAAGCGTCGGACCATCCCATGGTCTGGAGCCCTCGAAGCGTCGGACCATCCCATGGTCTGGAGCCCCCGAGGCCCTGGACCATTGGGTGTTTCGACCGTCCTCGTCGCGGCGGGCCATCTCATGGTCCGGACCCTCCCATATTCCGGAGCCACCGAGGCCTTGTGCCATCCCCGTGGTGGGGAGCCACTGGGGACGCCGGACCATTGGATGCTCCGGCTTCCCCGAGGCGCCCGACCATCCCATGGATTCTTGCTCTGCGGCACCTTCGTGGCTCCCACAGTCCGGAGCCCCCCGAGGCCTCGCACCAACCGATGGTCCGGAACCCGTGAGGCAGCTGACCATTGCATGCTCTGACACAAACTATGAAATATACATTCTTTATTTTTGTTAGTTTTAATAAGCATCGTGAGGACTTTCCCAATATGTTGCTACATTTTTTTTTTCTTTTTCTGTGTTTTTTTGTTTTTTTTTTGAATGAAAAAACGGGGGGAAAAAAAACGACGTACATACGCAGCAGGGGAGTGTTATAACAGAAGCCGGGAAAGGGGCCCCATGTCCCATACAAATAAACATAACGGTCTGAAAGGCGAACAACGCATTATCAGCACAAATTTTGAGAAGGGGTCCGCTAACAGAGCAATAATTACAAAAATTGACGATTACATATATATATATATATATATATATATATATATGTCGTGAAATAGAACTGCCCGGTAAACCGTAGGCAGAGAGAGAGAAGAGGACAACAAACGAGGGGCTGTGACAAACTGTTTCGTCGGAGTTTCACCGACTCATATATCTATTTGACGATATATATATATATATATACGATATATATATATATATATATATATATATATATTTATTTTTATTTTTTTTTCTTTTCACAAAACATCTCGACCGACCGTATTCATGTGGAGCAGATAGGAGCAACCCCTACGAATAGGACCGCCGATGGAGATGGCTCCAAACTAGTGGTGAGGAGCTACACCAGCCGGAAACCGGGTCCAGCGTCCTAGTTTTGTACACCACAGTGCTGTTTCATTTGACTACCAGCGATCCTCCCACCTTCACATCAGTCGGCCTTCTCGACCTTCCACTATATCACAACCCTACCTTTGTCCTTGGCATATACATAACACGGCTGTCCCGAAGGACGAAAAAAAAAAAACATAAGAGGACACGAAAGGCGCGACTGCAATAGACAGGTACTGGGGCATACCACATGGACCCACCTACGTAGTACAAACTGTAGAATGTATGTCCTGTACCTCGACACCACACGCTTCCCGCCATGGATGAAAACAATCTGACTATGGAACTGTTTGACAATGTTCCAGGATTCAAGTGGACCTCCGCGAGGAGCCAAAGCCATACAACGCGTTCATCTATCAGCCGAATATGAGGCAGGAGGGTTCGTCGACGGTCGCATTCTTTGTGAACACTGAAATGTATTTCATGCGAACGAACTCTCTAGTCCATGTCAACGATTTGCCTATTGCATCACGGATACACGTCACTTTTTTCTCCGCCTCTTGCCAAATGTCGATATCCTCGACCTGACCGACTAACACTATATCCATCCTACCGTTCAAACATTGACCTTGCACTAAACATATGCCCTTCTTTTGGAAACTCAACTCGTTGCGCGAGACATATACAACTGCGTCGATTAAAGTTCGAACAAGCCACGCACAACACCCTTCCGAATATGAATTTGGCTAAACGTAATCTGATGCAACATTACGACACAACTCATGGAGATGTTGCCTGACTGCGGAGTCATATCACACAGGTTACAGATAAGATTTTCGTGTTTCCGCCAGAACACTGCATCGATAGTGTGCAGAGGTGAAACGGGTGTGCTCGACGCTGGAGCCATAACGCACGATTCATCGTATGTGAGATGTTCATCGTCAGTAAGATGCACCCTACACGAGACACACACATGAATGAGCACAACATACATCAATTTTTGTGCAGGTCGTTGTTCCCGTATGCCCGTATACCACAGGTTACAGACAACTTTCTTCCAACGAGTAACACACATACCGGGGTATCGAATATCCGAGTATCGACTACAAGAAATATATATCTTTCTATCACAAGAAACATACATGTTGCTATACCTGATGAAACCCTCGAACATAGTAATAGAATGACAAATTGTTTGTATAGCAACGTGTTAATCAATCGACATATGTTATGTTACAGTAGCACATCAACGCAATGCAACATTCATGACATACACCCGTAAGCATGAGCATTTTCAGTCCCCAAACTGCACTATGACCCGTTCACCTATAGTTAAGTTGAAAACAAACGTTGCCTTGTACTGAACCCGTACAAAGCAAACAACGACGAACCGAAAGTAAGGCGGAGGGGGGTTTTGTATTTTTTATTTTTCAAGAATGAGATGTATTTAATGCGAACAAACATCCCGTTTCTAGCCAAGTACTTCCCCATTGCATCTCTGATGCGCGCAATATGAGCCTCAACCTCCAACTTTTGGTCGCCTTCTAATACTCTCACGTGCTGCATAAAATCCGACTTGCCCTCCCTACCTAAACACTTGAGAAGCGCGAGGAAACCTTTAGTAAGATGTAAACTACTATGGGTCGAGAAAACGACGACGTTTGTCAAAGTTCTTGCATTGTTCGTGCAGGCCACACATAATATCCTGCTGATAGGCAATTTTTCTATTTTCACACGGACACAACCGTAGGAAATCACACTGGATGAATTCTGACAACCAGGGAAAGGGTAGTCACTCAAGAAGTCGCAGAACCTTGCACATGTCAGCAACTCAAATTGCTTAATCGGGGACCAGGTCCTAGGCGAGGTTGTGATGCACTTGAACTCTAGAAAGTCTAAGTTGTCATCCGAGGCCTCAAAGGCGAATGTCTTTTGCGGCAACAAATCCAAAGGCAACAATTGTATCATGTTTCTCCACTCCAACATGTTAGCAAATCGATACTCTTTCGCCCATGGATATAAGGACATTGCGGACTCCCAATCCTCTTCACACCAATAATGAATAGGGCGATCAGTCCAAGGCACGACGCCCATCCACGGATCCATCTCAAAATCTTATCGAGTGGAGGCGATGATCTCCGTCCGCTCCCTTGTTCCATGGATGAAAACCGCCCGTGGCATTGGCGGGAACGTAACTCTGACCGAGTCATCCTCCTGGTGGAGATGCTTGGCGTTCTCACTACTCGACGACATAGCACACTCTAACTCACACACACACACACACACACACACACACACACACACACACACACACACACACAGAGGAGAGATTGTTATTATACAGGCCCCCGGATTGTGCTACACTCTAGCACAGAGACACACAAACCTACCAACAACATAGCCTACCTTCACCGCTGACTAACCCGCCAACATACTAACAGACAGCACAGCCTCCCAACATACGAACATGTTACCATCCAGTGCTTCCATCTTACCAGGCCATACATATACTAAGCAACAACTTAGGTCACTTAGTATATATACCATGCAATGGCACGGTCCCGGGCCCTACGACAGAATTGCATGGTCCTTCATGGCGGGTCCTACCATTCAATGGCATTGTCCTGCATCGCGAGTACTGTGGCGGGAGTCTGCCAACATACGGACATGTAACCTTCCACCTTAGCAGTCGACATACATACTCCTTCGTAACACAGAGGACGTCGGACCACACCGTGACATGGCATGGTCCTTCATCCCTAGCATTGACATGCACTGACATGACCCTTCAGCCTGGGTCCTGCAGCGCAGGTCCTTCATCCTTAGCGTTGGCATGCATTGACACGGTCCTGCACCTCAGGTCCTGCCACAACATGGCATGGTTCTGCATACTGGGTCCTGCTGCGCGGGTCACACCATGCAATGACATTGTCAATCTCAACGGGCATTGCCATGCAGTGGCACGGTCCGGCACCCCGGGCCCTGCCACAAAATGGCATGGTCCTGTAGCACGGTCTGCCACCTCGGGTCCTGGACCGCGAGTTCTACCATACAATGACGCCCTTTGTCCCACGCTTTGCCATGCACTGTCACGGTCATGCGCCCTCCTTCGTAACACAGAGGACGCCGGACGAAACCATGACATGGCGTGGTCCTTCGTCCTTAGCGTTGCCATGCACTGACACAATCCTTCAGACTGGGTCCTGCAGCGCGGGTCCCACCGTACGACCGCATGGTCTATCATTCCGGGCACCGCCATGCAATTGCACTCCTCAGCATCCGGACCTTACGTTGCAATGGCACGACCCTTCATCGCGCGCATCACCATGCCATGGCCCCAGCACGGAATGACAGGGTGACGCCGGACTATGAAACACCTGCGGACGCGTCCGCGGGGTCGACCTCGGAGGGCGGCCGTATATACGGCCGTGTCCGCGACCGACCTCGTCCGCGCAGCGGACGTGAATTTGCTGCAGTTTTCTTGAATTAAATAATGGGTAAATTTTTTTTTTTTTTAAATGGGGTTGTAGGGATTTATAATCCCTACAACCCCTTTTTTTTTTTTTGGAAACAGATAAGTTTCTAAAATTATAAAAAATAAAAAACAGAAGAGATGGAGAAGAAAAATTCAAGAAAAAAAAAAATTTAAAGTTTTTTTTTGGG
>BFEA01000459.1:586120-610938 GCA_003427395.1 Chara braunii | reverse complement strand
TTTTTTTGGGGCCTTTTAATATTTGTGTGTGAACGTGTGTGTGTGTGTGTGTGTGTGTGTGTGTTTGAATTGAAGTGTGTAACCCGCATAATAAGACATGATTACTGTATGATACGGAAACTACATCATAATCAAGATCCGAAATAATATATCGGCGTACCTTAAGAATGAAAACTTGTAGGCGTGGTGCAGACGCATCCAGTACTCGGAGGTGGGGAATGACTATGTCAGACTACACGAGCAAACTCAGGAACAAAAACTTGTAGGCGTGGTGTAGACGCATCCTATACTGTAAGGTTGGGAATGACTATGCCGGACTACACGACCATTTATGCTCCCACGTCACTTTGCGGACAAACTGGAACACACACAATCAAAAAGACACCACAAGACAGGGAAAGGAAGCACAATAAGGCAAAAGGCAAGGAGGCAATGACAACAAACTGTAGAAGGGCACAAGCACTGGGGGGCATGGTGGAGGTGGAAGGGCAGACCATACATAAATGGAAAAAAAACAAAGAAGAACAAAAAAATGCAATTATAAAAAAATACCCCAAGCATCAACAAAAGACAATGGGTGGAAGGCACGGGGGAGGCGGGAGGGCAGACATCACTCAAACATAGAAAGCATGCAAAGCAAAAATACAAGTACCCAAAAACAGCGAAGACCGAAAAAAATAAAAAATAAATAAAAAACCGATGATGACAAGATTGTTTCGTCGGAGTTGCACCTACTCATCAGGAGGCTGAACCCTCGACAATCTGCGGAATCCCCGTATTTGATGGTTTGGGTCATGAACCCTTTCACCCATATTGAAGGCAAACTGTCCCCAAGCGGGACATAGCAGCGGGCAGCAACCCTGTGGAGCACAAGGCAACACAGTAGAGGCAGCCCAACCGCTTATCACCAAAGACGACTGCAAGGAACGACAGGGCAAGCGGACGAGCAGCTCGGCAACCATGCGGTGAAGCGCAAGGCAACATCAGCAAGGCAACCAGACTACAAAGCACGCAAGCAAGTAAAGGACGCGAAAGGCCAACAGGGCAAGCAAACGAGCAGCTCGGCAACCATGCAGTGAAGCACAAGGCACCACCAACAAGGCAACCAAACTACAAGGCATGCACGCAAAGGACACTGAAGGCCGACAGAGCACACAGACAAGCAGCTCAGCAACCGTGCAGCGAAGCGCGAGGCACCGCCACAAGGCTACCAAACCACAAGGCACGCTGTCGCATTTTTTTCAGTCGGACCGCTTCAGGCGACCAGAAAGTCAACAGGCTGTCACGCAGGATTTTGTATGTGATTGCAATAAATTAAATAGATTAAATAATGCAAATCCCTTCCTGTTGTGTGCGTCCGACTTCGAGCAAGACCCTTCAATTGCGGTCTTCGCCGGTCCCCCGTCTTAGGAATCTTTTATTTTGATTCGGAACAGCAGAGAAATATGCAAATAATAACCATAAAATTATGGGGTGCTATGCAGGCATCAATCATGTCAATCTGATTTTGAGAACTGTGACAGAATCATCCACGTTAGCAATCATCAGGCAATAACAATACAAGAAGCAAGACCGATTGACTCGAGCAAAGGAAATATCAAATGAATGAGGGAAGAATGAGAGCTCATAATAATCTCAGAAAGTACACATAAACAAACATGGTCAACACCTCTCAAGAGTCCTCACTCATCCCTCTGGTCAGTCTCTCTCAATGTCTCGTTTCACTGTTCATCTCTGGTGCTGTGACCCACGCCCATGTACAATCTGAGATTGAGGTCTCGTGACAAAGAGTCACCTGAAGCCAGGAAGCTCTGAGCACGATCATCCAAGGTACATGACATGGAAGTTAACCATGGAGCAAAACTCCTCCCACAATGTAGGCAGTCCGTCCACTGAAAAGACTCCTCGTCTGAGGTAGGGATACTCGGTGGGCTCAGTCAGTGCCTCAATGTCGATCACTGTTGGAGAGATATACCTCTTTGCCAAGCAGATCATATCGAGCCAACTTGTGCCATCTCTGAGGAGGGAAGGAACATGAGGCCTGGGATAGTCAGTATAAAACTTTGGCCCAAAGCTCTAGATCAGCGTAGTGCCACTCTCATCGAGTTCCCTCTCTCTCTGCTCGAGGTATTGGGTTGCTGAGATCCAAACTGGATCGAAATGCTCATGAGTCTCCTTGCCCTTCTTCAGGTATGACCTCAGATCGTGTATAGTGCCATCAGCAAAACTGGTCAAGACAACAAAGATTGACAGATCTCCCTGCCTGAAACCAATGGCACTAGCATACTAATAACGGAATGCCTCTTTGCATGAAATCTGATTGAGGTTGGTATACACCGACTCGCTGACTCGAAAGGATTCGACTGTACTCATGGGTAAACTAGTCGGTGCAGACTGACTAGATGATCACGAAGAACTGATCACTGAGAACTGATTGTTGAAGACTGATTGCTGATACCTTGTTGCTGATAGCTGGTTGCCGCTTCTTAGTGCTGATTAGGAGACTGAATGATTGCTGATCAGAAAACTTAGTAGTTGCTGATAAGAAAACTGTGACTGCTGTTCTGCAAACTGATTGCTTGCTACTCTGGAAACTGATTGCTTGCTGTTCCAGAAACTGATAGCTTGCTGTTCCGGATCCTGATTGCTTGCTGCTCTGGAAACTGATTGCTTGCTGTTTCAGAAACTGATTGCTTGCTGTTTCGGAAACTGATTGCTTGCTGTTCCGGAAACTGATTGCTTGTGGTTCCGGAAACTGATTGCTTGCTGTTTCGGAGACCGATTGCTTGCTAACGAATGTCTGTTGCCGTATGAGTTGGTTAATTGTTGATTAAACACAAATCAAGTAGTGACTGACTCCACAGTCAAATGTCATTCTAAACACCGTTCTAGGTACTGTTTCTGAATGCTGTCCCAAGTACTGTCCTGATAACTGCTCTGAGTACAGTTCCGAGTATAGTTCTGAGTACAGTTCTGAGTACTGTTCCGAGTACAGTTCCAAGTATTGTCCTGAGTTCCGAATACAGCCCGAAATTCTTTTCTTAGCGCTGCCTTGAGTACCAAATACTCCTCTGACTGTTGTTTTGAGCACTTGTTGTTTTGAGCACTTGTTGTTTTGAGAACTGCCAGAGTATTGTCTAAGTATCGTCTGAGTATCGTCTGAGTATCGTCTGAGTACCGTCTAATTATCGTCTGAGTACCGCCTAATTATCGTCTGAGTAACGTCTAATTATCGTCTGAGTATCGTCTTAATGGAGAGATTCCTAAGAATTGATCATGTAGTGGAGAAGCGTTGGCAAGGAGAAAACAGACTATTGAAGAGCTTTGATCTGCTGAGATTGCTGACTAATCTGAGGGTGAACTGACTACTGCTGAACTGAGTGCGATTCCGAATGATGTTTTATGAAATTGATTACCCGCGGTCCCGAGAACTGACTGGCTACAGATCCGGGAACTGTGACTACGGATCAGGAGCTGATTGACGTAATTACTGTTCGTGTCTTGTCGACATACTGTGTGCCCTGTTGCGATCTTGTTCCTAAAGTCGGTTCGTTTTTCCCCGACCATGTCTCGGCCTGATGTGATTTTACCTCTGTTTGGAGTTGATGCCTAAACTCCTTTACTGGCTTCTGGTAAACTCCTTTACTGGCTTCCAATAACCTTTCTCCTTGCCTCCTCGACGGATCCTACCGACGAGAGGGTACCGTGTAATCTCTCATCTGACCCATGAATGTAGAAGATGTACTCGACATGTACTCGACAATGCTCTCGAATTTCCTCTGGCTTTGTGACCACAGGAGCAGATATCTCCAACACTTCTCAAGTCAATTGGAGTAGTGATTCAGAGTAGTATTTTTGTTATCCTGGTGGCCTCTTGCGGGGATTGGGTTTGTACATACTGAAAGCTATCTCATGTGAGATAGATGAAATAGTATGATGTAGGACTCCCTCCGTCTATTCTGATGACAGCGACTCAGCGGTTGTGCTGAGTTTGAAGTGAGACGCTCCCGCACAGACTCGGGTTCACTGTAGGCTCACTAAACCAGGTACCGTACGTCTGCATACTATTCATGTGTTCCTACTCCACAGAAAACGTATCTCAGACCTCCAACCCTTTGATATTTATACAGAATTAAACTTTCACCCACTGCTGACCCTAACAGCGGGATAAGTGATTTTATCAAGTTGACAATTTTCCTCTCCGGTAAAACTTACACAAACCATTGCTCCTATCATTTAGAAAATCTTTGATCACTACACCCACCAATAGGCTAGATGAGCGTGTCACTGAATATAACTGGAAGTTTATCAAGGAATTCTGATGGGGCCCAGACTACCATACTTTTTAGGCGTCGAGTCGTCAATTCTTTCCTCCAAGGCAGTTCGCTCACTGTTTGTGAAATAAAATGTTTCCTGAAGTTACCTTCAACCATGAACGAGTACTGCAATACCCATGATCAGTCGCACTTATCACCACTAATAATAGCTCTCTTTCCAGATGCTTGACTGCGCGAGTCCGCTGCAATCAGCACCCTTGTAATGAGAAGCTTATCACCCCAGACAAGCCTGACTCATGCCGTGAGCAATTACTGGTTAGTACCGGACTCACCTCTCCTACTGTACAACGTGGTTCAGGCTTCTCCTGTGAAAGCCCAAACCGCTATGCACAGCAAATGAGGAGTCGGTTAACTAACCAATGACAGACCATTTCCAGGGCTGAAAGATTACACACTTGATTTGCTTACCCCTTGGAAGGGGCTCGCGCAAAACCAAATCTATGTCAAATGGGTAAGAAAAGGTAATGATGGTGGTGCGATTTAGTCTCCATCCAACATAAATTTGGCCAACACGTAAACAACTTTCTTTAGGACTTTTTGCTTTCTGCTCATTGAACTGTATGTTGAAATTCCCAAAGAGCAACTTAACGGTGCCTGTATGCCTTTTCCAGGTTTATTGTCCTGTTGCCCTACGGACCAAACATAGTCTCTGATTGGTACCTCTAGTTGAAACTAATAGCATTGAGTAGTGATGCTTCGTTGGCCCATTCGCTAATTTCTGACCAGCTTTCTAGAATCACCCCCGCCCCCATCTCGTGCGAGTTCACTGATACCCTTCGAAAGGAGAAAGCCTTAATTCCATAAAACAACACCTCAGCCAAACATTCTACCAAGAAACCAAGGTTTTAAGTCCAACTTTTACGCTTCACCGATCAGGCATTTGCAGAAAGAACGAGCAATTACAATTAGTTGCCTCGAGGAGGATTCTTTCATCAGACACACCACGTGAGGGAAGCAAGACATTTGACCCCGTCAAACCGTTAATAGGTCTCCCAGATACAAATGGTACACTAAGTTTAAGTACAACGAAATCGCGACGTCTCTTGGTGGCCACTTCAGCCTTGCCAACTTTTGCGGATCACGCACTCCCAGGGTCTCACCTTGGATTAACACATTACACGACTTGTCACAAATCAGCAATCAATCGTGTATTCATAATGCAATGAGTCACACTCTGTCGCTACGTGATTCAGCTATTTGCCCCCCTTTTGCTTTTACTCGATACGATCTGGCACCCGCGTTGTGCCAGCGAGTATTTCAACGTCAGCTAGCGCTAATTAATTCAAGCCGACTAACTCTTCATTAATCGGGGAGGCAAAAGTAAGAGTGAAAGGATGTCCAACGTATAAAGGGGGGCAGCGAAACTGCAACAGACAACTTTTCCGTTAAGAACGATTTTACCGTCTGGAAAGCACTATACTGAAAACAAGCGCCCTATGATTATTAGATGCTTATTAGAACCCAAGATAACACTGCCGTCACCTTTTCCCTACCAGCCTGTTCTCCCTCGTTACCAACGCTTCCTGAACTATAATCACTAGTGATAAGAGCTTAGAGCATTTGAGTTGAGTAGCCCCCCTCGACAATGGCACCACACTCGAAGTTATCACGCTAGGCTTGGGTCCGTTTTTATGAGGTTGGACTGGCCAAGAAGCATAGACCAGACAGAAGGGTGTGAATGCAGAGCGACTAATTTTCTTTATACACGACCTCACCAAGCAGTCTCTTATTGAGCCAAACGCTTGACGCGGTGTTATATCACTCGAGTCTTGATCAGTAAATTCGCACCCTGTCCCGTGCAGAGTCCATTAGACAAGTTCGGGAATCGTCTCCTCTACGAATGATCATGCAATGCTAGCCGAAGTTTAGCATACTTCGCACCGATCATAGTCGTCATTTTCATCTGATCAGCCGAGATGGGGCGAAGAAGACCAACATAACAGATGCGAAGCTGAAGTGTCTCAACGTCTTCCATTGTCCTTGCAACTCTCCAGGTGGTTTTCAGCAGGTCGAGCTCGTACACCATGATCAGCAGCCAAAGTTAAGCCCCTGATTAGCGAGCAAACAACCATATGTTGTCACTCGACTGGTCAGAAGCCCTCCCCGCTCGGGTAAGCTCGAGTTGAGCTCGTCTAGGTCCCTCGGGGTCAGACGCAACCCACACAGGAATAAAGATTTCTCAGGAGTTGAAGAGGAAGGCAGTCTTCATCGTCCCCTCTCCTCCCAATCTTGGTTACCTTCCCTTCATCCCAGAATGCGAGGCACACACCAAACTGAAGACGCAAGCAGCGCAAGCATGGCTGACGTCAGCAAGTATATGGCCACACGAAGAGCCTTCCCCGTCATGAAAACTCATCGCGGCTCAATCAACGTGGAGAGCCAAGCATGGACTGCTCTCGTCCCCGCTCACAACCGCCACGAGCTTTTCTTGGTCCATAACTGTCCGCCCTCTCAATCCCCCGCCAAGAATTCACCCTTTTTCCACTCACGAGTACTTGCCCTTCCCCTTCTCGCTTGCGGAGGTTAACGATGACGTCAGCACTCTAAGCACTCAGCGGCCCTTGCCCGCGCGCACATCGGCCTCTCTCTCTCACCCGCATCCCCGAGGGTCCACCTGTCCCCCGCGTATCTCTCTCCCTCTTCAGGTTCAGTCCCGCCTATTACTCACCTCCGCACTCGATAGCCTTGCCTTTGTCGGTCTCGCTTCGCCCTGGCCCGAACTGGCCTCGGGTCCGTCCGCTACTGACTCAGGTGGCGGGTGCTCTCTCCTCCACTGCCCCAACCCATGCCAAGACTGAGTCAAGTCCTCGCTATCTTCGGACTCCGCCTCTTAGTCCCGATCCAGTTCTTGTTGCTCCCTCTCTGTCGTACCCGTGGAGGTCTCCTCCTCATGGTAAGTAACGTTAACTTGCAATGTCGCGGTCACCCCATCTCGTCGGCATCTTCGTTCCGCTCTGCTACGAGCCTCGATGACCACACCTTGTATTTTTGCATTTTCCCTCATCTCTTGCTCCTTTCCCCCGTAGACATTGATTCTCAGTCTAGCCTGCTCCTCACTCTTGCTGTAACTTAGACAGACATCCACAGCAACACCCTCTTCACGCATAGGTGCCCAGCTCCAGTAAAACCTCAAGTGCCTCGGCCTATAGCCAAAAAGGTCATTGCTACGCAACATAGTCGCCATCAAGTTAGACACAACTCAAGACTCGACACTCGTGCCCACAGACTATTCACCGCTTTCTCATGCCAACAGCGTCAACACAGCAGAAGAAGCTTCACTGCCAAAGACTTGTTTGCCTCACCTCTTTGTAGACTCACCCCTCGCTATGACCCCGCGCTCTAAAAGAAGAGTTCAGCTCCGGCCTTTCCCGTATTTCCCTTACATTAGTATTTTTAATACTCCAAAATATAAAGCAAAATAAAAACTAAATAATTCGAAACCGAAAACTCAACAGCCAAGGTACGGTTCAAAATCACTATGCTGTTGTCAAGTCACTAATTATCACGATGTGACCACGACCCAATATCTAAAGTCCCATAATGGGATAGTGACAAGCATTTTTCTTCCTTCAAGACGCGCGCGTTGGCCTATACCCGGCGGGTACCCATGTCCGATGGCAAGGAGGGGGCTTATGACCCTCCATGGGGGGTGATAAGCCTCCTACAGATGCGGCTGCGGGTCGCCCCTTCTTTTGGGGCACCACCACGCGACTCTGAATCGGAGCTCATTCATAGAACACTTGGGGTCGGCAAACTTAGGCCGTGGGCCACAGAGCCCGAAATTCGAATCGTTGTTTCCCCCACGAAGTAACCGAAAATAGAAAGGAAAGTCGCACCCGAAGATCGGTGAAGTAATAATAATAATAATAATAATAGTAGAAAGAAAAGGATCGCGCCCCAAATTTTATCCGCTCCACAGCTCCAATTGAATAGCGGTACAAGTTCACGCACAAGTCTAAAACCCGACTTTCATCCTTATCCCTTCCTTTTCTTTTTTACATTTCCCTTTATCAGACCCCACTGTATCTGCCTCCCAATACAGCTACTAGGGTCCTACCGCGCGGAGCTTAGACGCGCAGACCCAACAAAGGTGATATACGAAGGGTTGGGTCTGCCTAGGCCGCAATACCACCGCCCGAACTCGAAGCCCGAACCGTTGGCCTCCCCACGAAGTGACGGGGACCGAAAGTGAACCCGAGTATGAAAATAAGAAAAATAATAATAATAAAATTAATGGCATAAATAAAAGTAGGACACAAATAAAATCACAACGCTGCGTCGATCAGAAGTCATAAGATCGACCCTGACCAAAAGTACCTGCTTTGTTTTTGTCTTTTTTTTTTTTCCCTTTTTTGCCCCTCTCCTATTCGGCTGTCACAGCGGGCCTACGTACCTGACCCATAACTTAGTAGAAGGGAACACGGCGCGCAGTAGAAAAGACTGCGCCGGTCCCCTTACCTTCGCGTCCCAGGACAGACCCGGCGGCTACCACGGTTACAAGCCGGTTGTGCTCCGTTGTACAGCAGGGCGTCGAGCCTGTGTGGACCAAAGGAAGGTCCTGTGGCGCACCCTTTTGTTGAGGGCATCGTCACAGGGACCGGTCCGCGCCGAGACACAACATGGATACCAGGAATAACAGAGGTCCAGGGCACGTCTATAGGCCGGAGCATCGGAGCGAGGAATGGTACCAAGCACGGACTTGGTACACAGAGGAGGGTCGGAATACCGCGCCCTCCGACATAATACCAAACCCCCACCCAGCGTCCCCGCTGGGTCAAAACGCATCGCACTCCCAGTATAAAACCAGCACGAGCAAGCAGCACTTTCATTCATTCCTATTAGCGAGTCGCTGTGATACCCACACTGCGCCCCTGCACAGCTAGCTTTCCGTTTTACTTTCAGCGCTCACTCTCTCCTTCAGCGCTCGCGCTGACCCTTTCTTTTTCTTGCGTTCACCTATCTTTTTCCGCACTAACCAGGCCTCTCTTGCAGCATTTACCTTCTTTTTCCGCATTCGGTTTCCTTTCCTGTGTCCGTCTTTCTTTTCTACGATCGTCCTTCTTTTCTGCGGTCGTCTTATTTTTCTCTTCTTATTTTTCTACGATCGCCCTCTCCTCCAGCGCTCGTTCTCATTCTTCTAATCTAGCCTTCTCTCTGCGCGCCAGTTCCTCTTTCTCTACGTTAGCCTTTTCTCTCAATGCTCATCTTTTTGTATTAAGTTGTAGTTCTCCATACCCCGCACAACCATTCTCTACGCACTCTCTTTAATAGTCCCTTACTTCCTTATTTTCTAATCCATCTCGCCATTGTGAGCCTCGCTTACACAGTACCGTTCTTGTCATAGCCCTTAGTGCTACATCATCTACCCCTTATCTTGTCATGTGACGGCTATTCATTCTGCACCATGCTTGAGGCGCGTCGTGGGCAGGGTAGAGGAAGGGGAGGAAGAGGAGGGAAGACAAAAGAAGAACCGCCAGCTAGGGCACGTCGAGATTATAGCTCAGAGGAGGAGGAAGAGGAGGAACCGCGAGGCATAGGGCACGACGAGATTATAGCTCAGAGGAGGAGGAAGAGGAGGAACTGCGAGGCTGCGGCCGCTTAAGGCCATACCCCCGTTATTCATTAGCAGGATGGTACGAGAGGACTCCATCTCCTGACAGGATGGAGTTCCTCCGTAAGAAATTTGACGCGCGCTACGGTACACCTAGCGCCTCTTCACCTCCTTATATCCCTAGAGTTCCTTCCACCCCCGCTGTAAGCAAGGCCATAGTGCCTGCCCCACCTTCCTCTATCCCGTGTGCTCTCTCGTTACCTCATCAACCTAAGCACTGCATTCTCTCCAGCATCTTCTTCCTTCTCTTTCTTTTCCAGCTCGAGTTCATGGCCATTTTCTCTGTCTTGTATAAACATGACTTCTTTTCATCTTTCTAAATCTGTCTTCTGCCCATAGCGTCCCAGGCCTGAGAATTTGGTTTCCTTAAGGCCGAGGATGCAGGTTCCTCGTGAACCAGGCCGCTTGTCGGCCACCAAATAAAATTTTAAGAAGGATCTTATCTGCTTGTTTGACTTGTTCAGCTGCTGGTCTTTCGTATGAAGGTTACCTCAACACTTGATCAGGGACTTATGCTAGGGATGACCCCAGTAACGAGAGTACTCACTCTGTCTGCCATGCTGGAAATAGGGCATACCAAACCCTCTTTTTGTTCTCTGGCCTGAGTGAGACGTCTTCTCAGCTTCTCAAGCACCTGATGGGGATACCAAACCCTTGTTTTCTTTCTCTGGTCTGAGTGAGGCGTCTCCCAAACTTCTCAGATCAAAGGGAGGGGATACCAAACCCTTTTTCTTTTCTCTGGTCTGGGAACTTCGGATAAGTATTTGTATACCTGCAAAACAACGAGTCCCACAGACAATAACTATGCCCCAGCAGACAAACCCTCTGACAACCAACAGTCAAGCATTAACAAATTGAAATAAATCTCATAAATAAAATAATAAATTAAAAATAATAATTAACACATAACAAATCTTCATACCCAGAATTTATTGATTGCCTTGGTTTCGGCCCACCACTGGCCTGGAATGTCGGACGTCCCGTTAGTCTTACATACCCCATTCGGCCCGCCTCAGGCCAGGACTAGTCAGACCATTTGTCTTGACAGCCCCTTTTGACCTGCCTCTAGGTCAGGACCAATCATACCCACTACTCGAGTATGACAGTCCTTTGACACTCTCGCTAGAACACCCAGACTATTGCGGGTCTGGACACCCCATGACAGCAGACGTCTCGTCAGTCAAACTGTCCCGAATCCGGATTCGACCACTGCGGTCAGGGACCGGCTCACCTACCAGTTTTTTACCAAGGACGCTGACTGCCCCGCCCAGATTTCTGAACGTGGGACCCGGTCTAACCACAGTTCAAGACTCTGGCTAACCTCACTGGATTGCATCCTCTGACTGCGGTAGGGTTCCAGCTGACCCCTTTCGACTTCATAGGCCAGACTCCCAGAGCCTTAGCCTCAGCCGACTACGGAATTCGACACTCGCGTCGGGGACCTGCTGACCCCACCAAATTGCAACCTACTGCGGTAAGGCTCTGGCTGGCCTCGGCAATCACTGCATCCTTAGGCTAGAGAAGAAAACTCTCAGGCACAGACAATCAGGCAAGCATATCATGACCTACAAGCAAACTGCCCACACCCCATAACAGAACAAACATTTCTCAAGAGACTTCCCGTCAGTCTCAAGAGGCACTGAACAGCAACATGATAACCAGCATCAAGCCCTTACAAGAAATCTCCCTTCAGTCTCAAGAAGGATGCTTAGTGCTGGCCCCAGAGAGGTCCCTTCCCTCAGCTGGAAATTTCCTTTTCTTTTCCAAACGTCCCGTCAGTCTCAAGGAAGTACTGAAATGCTCATCTTAGAGAGGTCCCTTCCCTCATCCGAGCGAAGACAGGTCCTTAGCCAAAGACACGAAATCCCTCTACTGACCACTTTCAGTCAAGTAAAGTTGAACTTCTTTATACCTGCCTTCATCCGAATCTCTTGGATTGACATTTTACTCAGAGACTCGAAGTCCTTCTGCTGGTAACTCTTAGTCTGTCAGAACTGAACTTCCCCATGCCCATCATGCTCTTCTCTTTATCTTAGGATAATACTGATCATATCTTTTGATGTGCCACATCTATGAGCTTCTCGAATCTTTGACACTATGTCAATACTCATGAAATTGATTTTACAGTTATTTCCCCACTCTCAGGGACTTGACACTCATGGAACGACTGTAGAACTGCATCAAAAGATACAGTCTTAGTCGTTTGCTGAAATACTGAATGAAAGAACTTGCTGAAAACTGAAATATTGAAACTGAATTGCTGAAACTGAAGTACTGAAACTGAAATACTGAAACTGAAATACTGCAACTGAAATGTTGAAAAGACTATGCAAGAATGATCATTGTCTGCTGATAGTTGAGCCTCACTGCCTCAATGTCTTACTGTACTCTTTTTCAGTTCTCTATGATTGCTCTTACTTTGATGGTTGACTCCTCTTTCCTCTCTTTGGTGTCACTGTAGGGATCAAGTCAGGATCTCTGAAGATTAACTTACGAAGTCTTGACCCTGACACCATGTCGTGAACTCTGGATTCATCCATCTCTGATATCTCATAAACCTTGCCTTTTATTTCTCCTATAATTCTGTAAGGACCAAGCCATCTAGACTCCAACCTTTTAGTCCATTGTGTCTCAAGGGAATTGTCAAACCGAAGGACAACATCTCCAATCTTCAATTTCTCTTTTCTTATATACATTTTCTTGTTCCATCTTTCTTTATCCGATAGTCTGCTGGATGTCATCCTCTCTGCTGCATCCATCACTGTCTGATCAACTTCAGATATTTGCCTCATTCTGATCTGAAGAAGTTATGAAATAGAATACTCTCTGTCGCTTTCTTGACTTGACCATGTCTTGAGAATACTCTCAATTGGTAGCGTAGTTGACCATACCACAATGTAAAAGGTCCATAACCAATGGTTCTCTTGACTGTGATATTATCAGCATATACAGCAGCTCTTAACACCTTTGGCCAGTTGCTGAGTTTCCCTTCACACCACTTGGCCAATGAGTCTTTCAGAGTTTTGTGACTCCTTTCAACAGGTGCATTCGGTTGAGTATGGTAAGTAGTCACATACCGAATTCTTACACCTAATCTGAGTGTGGTTCTTCTGACAATCTCATTTCTAAAATCTGATTCTCTGTCTGAGACAAATTCTCTGATAAAAGGATACCTGAGATAAACTTCTTCTATCCAGTCAGCCACTTGCTCGGTTGTCTTCCTTTTCAAAGTTTTTGCCTCAACATAGCCAGAGAAATTATCTCTCAGGTTTAATATGTATCTCATCCCACCCTTGCCTAACGGCATAGAAATGAAATCCAAATGAACTCTGTTACCTGGCTCTGCCAAAATTGTAGGGAATAAGGGCTCAATCATTGTTGTGGTAGACCTCTTCAAACATAACATACATGATTTACAGTATCTGTAAAATCATGTCTCTCATGCCAGGCCAAAAGTAGAGTTTGACAGTTTTGGAGTAGGTTGCCTCAGCAGCCTTGTGGCCACCGACAACCCCCTCATGTAGAGCAACAATTATCTCTAACTGTCTCTCTTTACCACAGACCACTCTTAGTGGAGGTAGGTCTTCCTTACCATCCACAAAGAGATGTCCTCTTTTTAGTCTGAATTTATTCCTGGAATTTTTACAATAATATTTTGTAAGCTGCTCCTTTTCCATCTTCTTGCCTATCTCTTGATAATTTTCATCATATTCTTCAAAGAAGAAAAATATATATTCTTTCTTTTTTTCACTCTCTTCTTCTTCCTTTGAACCTGAGCTTTTCCCAACTTCATGAGCAGCTACTGCTGCTGCATTAACTCTTGCATACCAATCGTTTGGTTCATCTTCTTCTTCTTTCCCTAGAATCGACTCATAAACGTACATTCTTGGAATTTCTCCCTAGTTGTCTCTCTCTTCTAGCCACAGACTCCACTTGTAGGAGCATGGTGCTTCATAATCCTCATCATCTTTTTCATTAAGGAAATTATCAACATAGGCAGATTTTTCAATTGTTCCATTTACATCTTCTTCCTCTTCTTCTCGCCACTCAATCCGGCTTAAGCCATCCGCTCTGTTTTTCTCAGTGGGAATCTTTTCCAGCGTAAAATCATATATCCAGATGAAGGCGATCCATCTGCTAACTGTTGGATCTACCTGTTGGTGTTTTTTAATGACACCAATCACAACAGATGCATCAGTGCTCAGGATGAATCTTCTACCTAGTACGTGGTGCCTAAAACACCTGAGGCTATGAATGATTGACAGTAGTTTTCTTCTGAATTGGGTGTAGCCTCTTTCTGTAGAATTGAGGGTTCTGCTCTCAAATTTCAAAGGTCTTTCTCTCTCATTTTCATTTTTCTGAATAAGCACTCCACCTAGAGCAACTGGTCCTCCATCCGCCTCAATGATGAAAGGTCTTGCCTCTTCATCATCATAAAATGTCACTCCCAGCACTACGCCATCATCTCTTAATTTTTCTTGCAATGTTTCTGCAGCAGTCTGTCTTTTATCATTCCATGCTAAGTTAGCCCCTTGCCTTACCATCTCCCTTAGAGGTTCTACAAGGGTAGCAAAATGAGGAATAAAAATCCTTCAGAATCCACAGACTCTCAAGAAGCTCTTGACATCTGTCACTTTTTTGAGAGGCAAATGCCAGTTTAAGATCTTATCTATTTTCTTGAGGTCGGGACTCGTACTCTTGGAGAAACATCTGAAGCTCAAGATTATCACTTCTGGTTGAAAGAGAAGGGACTTTGGTCCACTGGCAGTCAGATTATATTCCCGAAGTCTTTCTAGGACCATCTTAACTCCTTCAGCATGTTCCCAGACAAACTTTCTGACTCCCTATGCGACCAAAGTCTCATCCCTTACTAGAGACCCTTTTACAGGATTATCAACAATGTAGGGACTGGTTATTTCAGGAGAAATATCCTGCATGACTTTGATCATATCCGTTTGAACCACTGCCACGCCGTTAGTCCAGCCCTGAGGTACCACACACATCTGAACTAGTCCCCTTTGCAGTCATTGGTCGGCTAGTGGGATCAATAGGGAACTGATCATAGTCAAAATACAGATCAACTAAAGAATAAATACATCGATCAGCAAAGGATTCAGAGAGCAGGTACCGTCACAAAGTTGAGTTTCTGAAGATTTTGTATCCATCTTAGCCTGCCCCCTGGTTTCCAAAAACAAAACCAGTGGTTAGCATACAGTCCATCAGCAGGTTTCAGCAACGTTAGATGCAATTTTTTTGTCAAGATACTTCACAACTTCTGCCTCTTCCTTCAAGGCATACTTGGTTCGCCTATCATTCCATGGAACATGATGAACTGTCCAAATCTTGGCCATCTTGATCATGTCCACGTCCAATCGCCCTCTCTCTTCATCATTAAATGAAAAAGCACCAGAGAATTCCTAACACATCCTGAAGATATATTCTCTCTCTTTAGGCAGGATAAACTGATCCGAGTCTATCTTCATTGTGTCAAACCTCTCTTTGGTGATCCTATTCTCCAGTTTTGCTGATACTCCCAATGCTTTTATAATCTTTCTCTCCTTTTGCAATGCTTCATCATAATATTTACCTATAAGGACTGCCACCAGGTTTTTCTTCACTCCCTTGGGCTTGTATTTTCTTTTTGACCCAGTGACTGTTTTCCTAAAAAAGGGTGAGTCGATGCAAATCTCAATTTCATTTCCCCCCCCTTATCAGTCTCTACAGCCTTCTTGAAGGCTTCAATTAGCCCGTCCTCATCCTCGAGCTTACCAAGGGCTTTTATCATTTTCGAAACCTGATTGATTCTCACCGAAATCTCTTCTTTTGCTTCTTGTTTTCCTTCTTCCTTTAGTCTCCTAACCCTTTCGGCAGACTCTTCCCTTCGGATTGAATTAGCAAATAGTTGGTGCTTGAAATCATTGTTTGTACATACCATAAAGGTTTATTCTTAGGTAGTCTTAAGATCCTATAAGCCGATCCAAGATGACCCCTCATGACTGAAAAATTGGACGGCCTCCATCCTATGCAAGAATGAAGTTCCTATAATATAGTTATGGTCCAGATTTGGCACTATAAAACCCAGTAATTCCATAGTCATTGTCCCAACTCGGATAGGCAAATTATTTATAAACCCTGCCACAAACAATTCCCCTGCTATATTGCTCAGTACGTTTTCGGCAGGCCTATTAATAGTCAAATTACATGTCTCCGTCGTTCTTCGTGAAAGAAGTATCATCGTTGCCCCAGAATCCACTAGGGCTAGAATCTTCACTTGGTTAATGCGAATTGTAAGGTGTCCACATCCCATGGTTGCAAATCTCATCTTGCAACCTGGTAGTGATCTATTCACTTGGTTGGGAAAGACTGACCCCAAATAATTAACTTTCAATTTTTTTTTCTCAATTAACTTCTTCAACTCTTCTCTCAGTTTAAGTGTCAGTGTCATTACTTCCTTGAAAAACAATGTCACTTCCGTCTCTTCCAGCATTTTAGCAATTACATGAGAAATCATAGTCTCATCATCCAAGTCACTCTTGAGAATAAATTTTCTCTTTCTCCCCTTTTCATTATTTTCCTGTGGGCGCTCTTGTACAGGATCATTAAGGATGTTAATAAGTGACTCCTCAGCCTTCTTTCTTTTCTTTTCTTCTATCATTTGAGGCGTCATACGGGTTTGGTGGTTTCTCACTTCACCAATCCTGACACTAGGTTCCATAAGGAGTTATGGGGGTAAATCGCCATGAAACGATACCATGTTGGTCAGAAAGTGAACCATCTCATTGGAAGAAGACTCTACTAATTCTGAAAAATTCTGAAAAGTATGACTTTTTTCTAGTGGAGGCTTACTTGTAGAGCCCTCACTAGGCTCACACTCTGTCAAAGTTAAAAATTGCAGAGACAGTCCAATGGTAGTGTGAGAATCACTTGTTCCTTGTACAAACTCATCAGACAATTCTTCAATGAGAAAATGAGCATTCACATTGAGCTTTCTCTTCTTCTTAATCTTTATCTTTTCATCATGTTTAAGAGCAAGAAGCCTCATACCTCCTAGATGTCTTGGGTCCAATTTATTCCATGAACTATCACAGACATGGCCCATTGCATCTTTCTTTGTCACACCACTCCTTACATCCTCCTCAAGAGGCTTGAAATAAGTGAAAGTGTGACCCCCTTCACCACAGTAGTAGCAAGTAAAACTTTTCTTAGGACGCTCATCATATTTCCTTCTTTCTCTGTTTCCCCCATCACCATTTTTTCCATTCCTTTTGGGTTTGCACGAATCCCCCTTCTTACCATAACTTTCATTGTCATCATTATCGTCATCATCTTCCTCGCTTTCAGCGTTTTTCTTTCCCCTGTCATCCACAATATGGTTGCAGGTCTTGCGGGCATAAAGTTAGCCATCACTTTTTGAAGAATATTCTCAGCAGTCAGATTGCTCCCTCTATTCATTCCATTCTCAGTCTCTCAATCCTTGGTCAAAGTGCTAATCTGATTCAATGACCATTCCTTATAAGAGACAGTAGGTAGAGTTCTTACGATTGCAACCATTTCATCCCATCTGAGATGATAGTGCTGAGCCTGATTAAGAACCGCCCGCCTTTCCTTGTCGGTAAAATTTATCAAAAATATATGGCACCTCTGAGCCTCATCCAAGTACGAAATTCTTGTTGCTGTTCGGATGAAGGTCTGAAGAAAAACATTGAAAGTGTCATATTTAGCTCTCCGGATGTTGAGTAAATCCTTAGTTGTAGTTGAGACTGAATCTTTCTCAAATTCCTTTTTCAGTATCTTTTTGACCTCTTCCCATGTAGGGGCACCTTCCATTAGTTCTTGAACGGTCAGTCTTGAGTCAGTATCACAATAAGAAAGAAGGTGCTTTAACCGTTGTTTATCTGTCCAGCCATAACTGAGTCCAAACAACTCATACCCATCCAGGAAGTCATTAGCTTGTGGCCCCCTAAAACATGGTATTTTCTCATCTATTTTTTTTGCTCTTGCAATGTCTGACCCTCCTTTTATAGTATCAACTCTTTCAACCAACTCCCGTATAACTCCAACCAAAGCTTCTTCATTGGTCCCTGCTGATGTACTCGGTCTTCCTCATCCTGCCATCTTGACCATATGTCTTTCCCGGATATTCTCTATTCCTTTCTGTCACTCTCGCTCTCTCCTTCCTTGCCCTTCAGTCTTTCACTCTTCTAGCGAGGGATACAGGCTCGTTTCTTTCTTCTCTTGCCTGCTTTACCCCTTGAGAGTTCTGTACATATAGGGTATAAGCAATAATTGATTGGGTAGTGATCAAGGGCAGTGCAATCCTTCTCAACCTTCCAATGTAATCTTCAATCAATACTTTTTTATTATCTCTACTCAATCTTCTATCATACCCTTTTATAGTGCCTCGAATCATAAAATATCGAGTCATGTCTATAATCTCATAATCAAATTGCATCGTTTACAACCCACTATTGATCCTTCTTGCAAGAGAGACCATTTCCTGAAAAGTATGATATGATACTCTCTCAGCAGTTCCCACTTTCACCACCTTTAATAGATAACTTATCTCAGTCGGATCCGTGATAATTCTCAAGGCAGAATCTCTCATGCGATCAAGGAAAGACAACAAAAACTCAAGCTCCTCTAGGGTAGAAAGATTCCTATCAGAGATCCAAAGAGTCCCTTCTACCTTGAGTATTTTACCTCCCAACACAACTCCTAATGTCAGTTGTTGAGTCAAGTTGGGCATTGTTAAACACCATAAACAATATCTGAAAGGTAGATCTCATGTTGCACATAATCAAGGATCTCGAATCTGTGCTCAAAGGTACTCAAAAGTAGGGATTTTATCATCACAGTGGAGTTTTTTCTCTCGCTCTACCAATCTCGGCAATGGCTTCCAGTGCAGGCATCCAATCTTTCCTGACTTCAAATCCCTTAGCAATCAAGAACTCAGGAAGCCTCTCAAATTGTCTTACTTCTTTCCCCCAGGTTACTTTTCTCTTTAACTTTTCAAGCCACTCCTTGGTTCTTATGAGACTAATATAAACACTTGTCTGACACTTCAAGTAATCGTCTTTCTTTTCTAGGTCTGCCGGTACATAAATCCTCACGTCCAGGCTGCCTGTACTCAGGTATTTGACCACAGGGATGTGAAATATTATGGGCCCCCTCATACAAGTCTCATATCTCAGGATCACAAAAGGATTATCACACCCTATTACGTCATAGAGTTCACCCCTCACATTAGTCACCCTGGCTACAGAGAGTATTTTTCTTGGGCCCTCTTCACTTTCTATGCAAACTTTATCATGGCATACCAATTGTTTTTAGATAGATTAATATCAGGTAAAGGAGGCACTGAAAGTCCATCAAAAACAGCAAATCGGGTCGATAGAGTGAAGCATTTGTTCTCTCTCTCAAGCCTCCCTTTCTCTTTTAGTACTACCTCTTCAGCAAATCCCCAGCATCTATCATACACTGCATCAACACTTCTTTCTTTTGCAACGTAGATTCTCACATCATACACGTCAAGATCCGTAAAATAGAATGTCAGTACATATAACCATTTCTGCTCCCATCCGCTCTCGACCATCTCATACCTGACAACTTCATATTGAAATGTCTCTCTCTTGCTTAGAGTATTTAGCGACCTTAGGAGACATTCGACCTTCTCTTGACTTGGACCCGAACCTCTGCCAAAATTTGACCTTCTTTGTCTGATTACTTCTGCTAAAATTTCTTCAGCTCTCATGACCACCATTTTTTTTTCTCCCTTGTCAATACCATGTTGATTATCGACAGTCAGTTAGTCCCATCACAATAGCTGTCAGGTATAGGAGGAATCGAAACAGTCTCATATGTCGCTGGCATTAAACCCCATTCCACTTTCTTCTTCTGCTTAATTAATTCTGTCTTCTCATCATAAAGAGACTGAATTGCAATTTTCCATAACCAGTTGAAGGTCTCACCATCGTCACAGTCTTCCTTCTTGACATAGGGAAGGATATCATAAATATCTCCCTCCAAGAAGCGAGCCAACACTACGCTGATGGCCGAATTACCAGAATGGTAGACCCAACAATGCTCATACTGATAGGGGAATATTCCTTTGGCAGTTACTTTTGAAAATTCTCTCAGTGCATCAGAAGTTAGCATTCTTGATGAATTCCCCGAGCACTTGATTCTTTCCTTCCCTTCTCAGTGTTCAGACGACATCATAGGTTCATGAGGCATACCTGAATTCAAGTCTGATTCTCCCTGTCAATAATATCAGTCTCCTTCTCCAGTCCAGTGTGGTACCTCACACAAGAAAAAAATAAGACACCTGTTAGCAACTGTAATTCTCAAGAGAATCGAGACTCAATGAGAATAATAAGATTAATAGGAAGCTCACAATGTTGTCAACAGTTCTCTGCCTTAGTAAACGCGAGAAATAACTGTTGTCATAACTTTTTTCTTCCTTGTTGTCGGCACTGGGAATTTTTGGCGCAATCGTCGCGCGGGAATATCGTTTTTGAATTTTCGAACTAATGTCGAGACCCCACGGGCTCTCGGAATTATTTTTCTTTTGGAATTTATTTTTGCAATTAGGATTTAGACTAAGAATTTATGTACCTTGCAATCTAGCTGCACGACGCATCTTGCTTGCGCGCACCATGCCTTGACAAGATCAGGGCTGTGATCCCAATCCCATGCGGCTTAATCTTGCGTGTAACTGTAATTTTCAGCGAGCGCAATTGCAACTGTAATCTTTTTGTTCTTGATGTCCTTCGTGTTTCCTCTTTCCCGCCTCGCCCTCGCCCGTGTATGCACATCCCTTCCTTTGTTCTAATTGGTCCCTACGTTGCATGACTTGATCAATTCGTGGAGAGTAGTTCTGTCCCCCACGTTGCGGCCTGGCCATGCAGACGTAGGCACCTCCTCCTCTCGTCAACTTTGGCATAATCCTGGGTTCCTCGCGCAAACATGCATGCTATAAATTTCGCAAGCGCGATAAGTTGTTTCTCTATGAGTTTGGAAGGTTAGCGCGGTCAGTTAGGATCGACTAACGAGTAAGTTGAAAGGTAAGTAGACTGAGTCAGGCGATCTGACGAGCTGGTGCCGAGTAAGTGGGGTTGACGTGCGGGCTATAACGGACTGTGGCGCACGGGCGAACTCGGCTTGCGTGCTCGGACTAAGCGGGGTGACGACTCGGTGTTGGTGCGAGGCGACGAACTGCCCACATCGGAAGTGATGAGGGGAGAGAGAGAGAGAGAGAGAGAGAGAGAGAGAGAGAGAGAGAGAGAGAGAGAGAACGTGTCGGGGTGGTGTTTTTTCCTCCCTCATCTCTGTGGTTTTGACAAGTGGCGTCAACCATGTTTTTGCCCATAACTATGTCTGGATCACACGGATACTTAGGAATCTCGAACATGAATAAAACTAGAGCACGTGCAACCAAGTGAATGATTAGATGCGCCTAGCTAAACTCCTCCCGTAATGAATGGCCAACCTTTGCGAGCTCTTCTGTCTTATTGGAATGCATGCCATTCTTTGGGAGACCAAAGAATTTCGAGACATATGTGCATGCCAATTTTTCGTTTTTGCTTTTCTGTTCTTTTTTGGATTAAAAGGAAAGGCCCAGAGGAAATTCGGCGGTCCTTGCTGATGTATGTTTTTCTTTTCCTATGATAAATGAATGTTTAATCCAAACGTATGATTGCCTTCTGACTGCCTTCCTGATACCCATCGTTGGACGCACGCATTCGAATGTGTAAGTGCCACGTGTCGGGCTAGCACGACGACTGATTAGATGATCGCCCGACCAGAGAACAGCCAGCCGATCAGGGACGACCGATTGCGAACGAAATCTTGTGCACACACGTGTAGGCTCGACCATAAAGGGCACAGCCTACACTTGTGTCTGCAAGACCTGCGCTCAAACCAATGTCTAAACTTGCAAATTTCTGACAACATGGATAGTAGTACTCACTTCCACGTCACGGATCGGGAAAGCCTGAGACATCGACGGTTCCGAGAATACAGGGAGTGGAAGAACGCTTGCCTTCTCGCGCGAGCCAGACCCAACCCTCCAAATTTCCCCTACCGGACCGAAAACTAACGTGTCTGTGAGCGGGACATTGAACGGGCCTTAAGCGCGATCCCTTTTCCCTCCCAGTTCCTCAGTTCACACGCGAGCCACGTCATCGCCGAACCGGGTGTCGTCATCATCGAGACAGACTTCCCTCCTTACCGCCTCGTACTGCCCTTTCATTGCCTAACGGCTGCCCAATGGCACGCGATCGCCCCCTACTGGCCCTGAACCCGGTGCTTTGAGTGCTAGCAAGACAGTGAGTACCGAGCCGCAGGATTCGTTCGACGAACCCGGATGGAAGCCGGACAACGAATGCAAAGCCTTCGCCTTAGGCCAGCCTTGTCGGATTCCGAGGCTTTCCACGAACGACGCCAGCCATTAATCAGACAACGCGACACCCATAGCGTTTCTCCAGTACACCAAATTCGAGTCCGGCCTCGGCAACGCGCGAGGATGGTGATGACATCCCTCGAGGTGTAAATGCCAGCCGCGACCCGCGCTTACCATCTTGCACAATTATCCCTCAGTTGAGAGTTGACACAAGAGATCCCAGTTCTGACCTAGGACTCCACCACTATTATCCTAAAATCCTTGGCACAACCCTTTTCGCACTTATGGGCCCCCATTTCACTCCGATCAGGAAGTCGCGCTGGGCATGAGGTTGGTATTGGAGCCAACATGTGACAGGCTTACGGATTAGCAGAGGGAGTAATTCGCGTAGACCGATCTGGCGAACAGAGGACGACCAAGACAATGGAACGCGCCGTGATGCGATCCTATAGCAACTCGGAGTAGATTGGTTGGTCGGCAAGCTGCCAACATGAATGCCCATCCGGCCCCGAATCAGGGTCCAAATCCTCCACTAAACCAAGCTCCTCGACCTCGCGCACCGATGGCTCCACCTGATCTCTACCTTTTCGATCCTGCATATCACTTAGTCGGGGCATGGCTGGCCACACTGCGTGCTCAACAGTGCGACAACGATGAAGCTCGAATTAACATCCCCGCCAGATTGGGAGCGGACACTTACCACTGGTTCAACACTTATGTTTGGGTAGATCTCCCGACCTTTGAGCGGGATTTCTTAAACCGATTCAATTATATCCATCCGGAACAAGCCCTTTTTATGATCAAAGATCGGGTTCAGAAACCACTCGAATCCGTTACTGAGTATCGTAACCGGTTCTATAGAATGTTTATCAAAACACAACGAGGAGAAACAGTTGGAAGAGATCTTATTATCGATGGACTTCGAAGTCGGACCATGACGGCGAAATTGGGAAAGCAGTTATCTTCGATCAATCATACCCTACAGCAGATCATGTCTGATGCAGAGGAACTGGAGCAGAAATTTGCCGCCAGCTTCGTGGACGGAAAGGATTACCCCAGAGAGGAGATTCTTTGGAGCTGGCTAAAGAGAAGGCCGAATTAACTGTGAACTGCGATTCAAGACAAATTCGAAAACATGGGTTTCGTGTCCGGTCCTGTCACCTATCTAGAGCAAATCGCAACCAGAAAGTTTTTATCGGATACAACTATAGGATTGTCTGTACCCATTATGGGCGCTCCTGCGCCTCCCCTGGATACTTCGACCAGGCCAAGCCTATGTGACACCCGCGGTCTAGGCCGCGGGCATTTCGGCCGCTACAACCGAAAAAGTCGGTCGCAGCCGCGACCGATGAGGCCCAGTTCGTGGCATGTTTTTTAAATATTTCCCCCCCCCTAAAAATACGTAAAAAAAAAAACAAAAGGGTATAGGGCTTGAAAAACCCTACATCTTTATGTTTTTGATTTTGGAATCTGACTTTGTTTACGATTTAAAAAAAATGAAAAACGAAATTCGATATAAACAAAATATTTAAAAAAAAAAAAAAAAAACGTGATTTTTTTTTTTGCATTTTTTATCATGAGGGAAAGCAGTTCTCTTCGATCAATCATACCCTACAGCGGATCATGTCTGCTGCGGAGGAACTGGAGCGGAAATTTGCCGCCAGCTTCGTGGAAGGCGAAGATTACCACAGAGAGGGAGATTCTTTGGAGCTGGCTAAAGACAAGGCCGAATTAGCTGCGATCCAAACCAAATTCGAAAACATGGGTTTCGTGTCCGGTCATGTCACCTATCTAGAGCAAATCGGAACCAGAAAGCTTGTGTCGGATACAACTATAGGATTGTCTGTACCCATTATGGGCGCTCCTGCGCCTCCCCTTTATACTTTGACCAGGCCAAGCCTATGTGACACCCGCGGTCTAGGCCACGGGCATTTCGACCGCTGCGACCGAAAAAGTCGGTCACGGCCGCGGCCGATGAGGCCCAGTCCGCGGCCTGTTTTTTAAATATTTTTCCCCCACTAAAAATACGTAAAAAGAAAAAAAAGAAAAAAAAAGGGTGTAGGGCTTGGAAAACCCTACAATTTTATATTTTTTATTTTGGAATCCGACTTCGTTTACGATTTAAAAAAAAATAAAAAACGAAATTCGATATAAACAAAATATTTAAACAAAAATAAAAAGAAAAGCATGCTTTTTTTTTTCCATTTTTTATCATGAGGGATATAGTCCCCAAGTTGTGCTGTATTTGTTTTTTAAATGACTTTCGTTTTTTTGTTAGGAAATCATGTGTTTAAAAAAAATGAAGATCCAAAAATTTAAAACAAATAATAAAAGAAAGGGTCAGGCTGGGGTTGGTGTGCGTGTCTGTGTCCTCTTCTCTGCGTGTGTGTGTGTGTGTGTGTGTGTGTGTGTGTGTGTGTGTGTGTGTGTGTGTGTGTGTGTGTGTGTGTGTGTGTGTGTGTGTGTGTGT
>BFEA01000459.1:534905-544948 GCA_003427395.1 Chara braunii | reverse complement strand
GGGAGGGACATCATCCAGGGAGGACCTCCCTCAAGGGTCCCGAAAGCGACCCTTGTAGGGGGTCCAGGGGGGGGCGAGAAACGGACTGACTGATGTGAAGAAAGAAGACAGGAACAATGGTGTGTGCGTGCACATTGCACCTTTTGGCGGAGGGCATAATAGGCAGTCACACTGCGGCAGCAGTGTATGGGCCTCGCTGCACTACTCTCAAAATGTGCAAAACGAGAGTGAATATTCCGCTAGAATATGGAAAGATACACGGCCATGATGTTTGTCTTTTATGCATTTCAAGAGTAGTGCAGCGAGGCCCTATGTATGCGAACGGAATTGAGGACGAATGTGATCGCAACCACGTCCAGATAGTAGAGAAAGTCCGCGTTTGAGTAATGCCCTCATATGACATTGGCTATTTTTCACACTTGTTGAGTCGTGAGTAGCAGTGTTTTGAGGCCTAAACTTAAAAGTCCTTTAAATCCTCCTTCACTTTTTCCAACTTTTTCCAACTTTTTCCAACAATTTTTGTTTCCTGGCTTTTTGAACTGTCATCGGAACTTCAAAAAAAAAAAAAAGCTTTTGTAATAATTTGCACCTTGTCTGACAGACTATGAGGGGTTATTTGCATTTGCATTTGCATTCTGTATGGTCTCTGACAAGCCGGCAAGCCGCGGTCTGGTCGTCGCACACCCTGCCGGACCTGCCGCAAACGGCCGGCTAATCCTAGATCTCTGTGCGGCCCAATTTGCTGAGCGGCGAGGAGAAAATCCATCAGACCAGAAAGTTTGTCTGTGGGCTTTTGCGCCCCCACCCGCGCGCCCCTCTTCCGGCCGTTCCACTGTCCGCGGCCAGAGATGATTGACAGCGTGCGCTCGCGCGTAGATGTGGGAATGGCCAGCCCTTCCTGCCGGCCTACGCTAACCACCCCAGATGGGCGATAAAAGTGGAGGCAATGGGCTTTCCTTGTATAAAGCCAACCGGCGCACGAGATAAGTGAATTGATTAGACACAAGCCGACGTATACTAGCTAGTCATCGTCGCCGTAGTAGTAGTAGTAGTAGAAGAAGAAGAAGACGAAGAAGAAGAGGAAGAAGAAGAGGGAGGACGTGGAGAGAGAACGAGGGAAGAGAAGAACACGACGACGAAGAAGAAATGCTTAGAGCTGTGACCCCCGACAGAACGCCCGAATGAACTCTTGTACTTGTATTAATCATCCCCATGTCTTCTTGTCGTTGCGGCAGCTGGCGCTCTCTCGCATGCGCTCCCTGTCCGTCGTCGTCCTATGTCTGCCAGATAAGAGTACGCCCGCACGTACCATTTCCTTGATTGCTTATCCATCCATACAGAGTTCAACGAGAGCGTAGCGGAGCTGAAGGAGGAGGAGGAGGAGGAGGAGGAGGAGGAGGGGGGGGCGAGGGATTGGCAGGGTAAGCTGGCCTGACTTTGAGAGCGGCTCCTTGATCATCTTCGCAGGTGTGTGGGGAGGGGTGGGAAAGGTGGAGGGGGGGGATTCGCAAATTTCTGGATGTGCCGTTACTGGCTGGGTGTCGTCAGCGCTCTCTCGCTTGTCAGCGTAGCGAGCTCTACCTGCTCTGCCGTCCTGATCCTTCATCGATCCGCAGAAATCTCTTCCTTTCTTGTTTTTCTTGTTTTTCTTGTTTTTCTTGTTTTTCTTGTTTTTCTTCTTCTTCGTTCGTAGCGAAATATCCACTCTTTCCTTCCTCGCTGCCATGCCTGGCTCTCATTCTCTCACGCCATCGCTGCTTGATAGGTCGAGATGTAAAAATCAGTCCCCAGCGAACCTTTCGTCGCTCTCGTCTGGACAGCGGGAAAGAGCAGCGAAAGTCGTTGTAGGAGGATTACAAAGGAGAAGAAGAAGAGGAAGAGGAGGAGGAGGAGGAGGAGGAGGAGGAGTGAGGAGAAGAGAGTAGTTGTTCCATGTTTGGTTGCGAAGAGGCCTGGCACTCCATTCGCTCCAAAGACAGAAAAACGACGAGAATTTTCCCATCCCTCGCCCTCTTTCTCTTCCTGTCTCGCTGTTCTCCTCGCGCCAAGTCCTCCGCATGCCGTTAGATCTCTTTGATTCGTTCGTTGGTTGGATAGTTCGTTGATGATTCCTTGATTGTTCACCTTGGGTTGATTGGATATTGCATCCGAATGTTCGCCTGAACGGATGCCATAGAAATACATCGCGGATCAGCGTGCCGCGGTGAATATGTACTCAGGCCTAGATGGAAAGATGAAGATAGACGATAGGCATACACGTTCATAATACACACACACACACACACACACGCACACACACACACACACACACACAGANGAGAGAGAGAGAGAGAGAGAGAGAGAGAGAGAGAGAGAGAGAGAGAGAGAGAGAGAGGAGGTGTTTTCGTTGCTGTTGTTTGTGAAGATATATATTCCCCCAATAGCGGAATTTGTTGGATTCCTCAGGAGAACATTCGAGGAGCAGGCTAGCCGGGGACCGTAATTTGCTGCGACATAGAACGGAGGGGGGGGCGTGGTAGGGGGTTGGTCGACTGCTACTTATACTTGAGAGGCAGCGGCAAGTTGTGGTATTGTTTGAGCAACCATAGCTCCAGACAGCCATGGCGACGGAGGCGGCTATTTACAGCAGCAGCCCGGAGTCTACCCTTTGGCAGGCGGGTAGGGGGGCCGGCGGGCGCGGAGAGGTCGCCACCTGTTCCACCGACGAAATTGGCAGGACCCCTACCATTGTCCGCCCGCGCAATCGCGGAGCGGGTAGCCTCGCGAGCCCTGGCAAATGTCTGCCGCATCTGCGCATCCACAGCGATGGCGAGGGCTACTCGGGGGGATCGTTAACCTCCCCGCATTCGGAGTCGACGTTCCCTTATGATCAGAGCAGACCTTCCTCCCCACCTCCCTCGGACTCCACAGATTGCGACACGTGTCCCGAGAGGGACGCGGCGGACAGCAGCAACGCCACAGTGGTGCCAGGGCGGGACGACGGGCCCACCCTCGCGCACTCTAGCGGTGGCCCGGAGGTTGGTCTGGATGGCGATCCCGTTGCGAGCAACGCCGCCGCGCTGTACACGCAGCAGCAGCTGGCTTGGTGGTGGTATAATGCCATGTGGCAGGCCGCGTCTGCGTTCTACTCGATGAATCCTGCCGCGCTGGCAGCCACGTGTCCGTATCCCCAGATACTGCACCATCACGCCTCGTGGTGGATGAGTCAGCAGCATCAGCATCAGCAGCTGAAAGATGGGCCGGCAAGCGTAGGGGGGATGATGATGCCGCTCTTTTATCAGCATTTGGCACAGCAAGCGGGGTTGATGGCGGCGGCGGCGGCGGCGGCGGCGGGTCCGCGTGGCGAGAGCGGGAGTGGAAGTGACGCTGTAGCAGGAGTAGGGGCGTTGGGAGAAAGAGGAGGAGAAAGAGGAGGAGAAAGAGGAGGAGGAGGAGGAGGAGGAGGAGGAGGAGGAGGAGGGTGTGGTGCCGGGCGAGCTTGTGCGGACGTAGTACACACGGGCTTGGGCCCCGCATCAGCTGCGGGCAACGACCGCGCGCTCCTTTGCAATGAATCGATTAACGATAAGAAGAGGCCGTTTGCGGCGGCAGATGACGACGGTGCTGGAATGGGCGGGAGAGGGGGTGGGAACTGGATACCGTCAAGCCCAGTGCCAAATGGCGTAAGGAAAAGGCCGCGCCCAGGGGAGACGAAGATATGCTCCAACTGTTCGACAAACGCGACGCCCTTCTGGAGGAAGGACAAGCATGGAGGGGGGCCGTTATGTAACGCATGCGGGCTGTACTATGCGAAGAATGACGCTCCTAGACCGAGGATCCTCTGGAGAAAAGGTTAGCTTCCGCAATACCCACTACCTTGCGCACCAGCATGTCATCTCCCTCCTCCCTACCCCTCCCTTCTTCCTCCTCCTTCTTCCTCCTCCTTTGTCTCCTCCGCTCTTCGATTTGTCTCGACCACCAGTCACTGTGAATGATGCGCAACGGACCGGGTAGCGGGTCCGGGTCCGGGTCCGAGCGGTCCAGACCGAGCAGCGCGCGGGACCGCGTGGAACTGGGTCGAGAATCTTGGGGGTCGATTCTCCGCTTCTCTCTCTCTCTCTCTCACACACACACACACTGTGACACACACACACACTGTGACACACACACACACACACACACACACACACACACACACACACACACACACACANACACACACACACACACACACACACACACATAGACACACACACACACGCACACGCACACAAACAGCTTCCTCTTCGTCCTGCCTCCACCTCCTTCTTCCATCTCGCATTGAGCCTACCGTGTTGGATACGACCACGTGGACTGTTGTTGAAGCACACAAAAATGGATTGCCCTTGCCCGAATTGGATGATGATCTGGCAGAGCCCGGGGCGCAAGGCCGGACTCGCCTCAGTTTTTTCATTTCTTTTTCTTTCATCGCCTAAATTCTGTGTCCTTAACCACAGGCTCTCGAAAAACTACCCCAGATCGCGAGGGACTTCGAACCTGGACTCTCCTGAATCAAAAGGGGCTTTGAACGTGAGCTCTCCTGAATGCAAAGGGGTTTCGAACCTTTTTTGCGAAAAAAAAATCCACGGATCGACGGCTACAAAATGGTGATTGGGGCACGTGTGATATCTTCTGGAGCATTCATTGCACCTGTCCGCTTTCTCATTCCCTCCTCTTTATTTCTCCCTCCCACTTTCCTGCCTCGTCTTCTCTTCTCCCTCCTCATTTTCCTCTGCCTCCTCCTCCGCCTCCCTTATCATCCTCCCTTAACGTCCTCCTCCTCCTGCTGCTGCTGTCTCTTTCCGTATTCTTCTTTGGACGCATCGTATGCAGATGGGGCATGACCGGGGCTAAACTTGGCGCTCTACCCATCCACGACGAAAGTAAGCCAGTTTTAGGACACTGTACTATAGCCTATACTATAGCCCAGAGTGTATAGCTTATATTATACCCCCTTTATACGCTATACCTTTTAGTATAGGCTATAGTATACTATAGCTTATAGGAGATATGCTATAGGCTATACTAGTGTACAGGGAATTACTTCCTCTAGACTTGCCGCTGTAGCCGCTGCCATGTACAGCTTGCTGTAGCCTGTTGTACGGTGAGTAAGGGAGCAGCTCTTCCTACTTATAGCCTGTAGGCTATGCTATAGGCTATACGAGAGTACAGGGCATTGCTTGTTCTAGACTTGACGCTACTGCCGCTGCCATATACAGTTTCGTGTAGCCTATTATATATTGACTAAGTAGAGCAGCTCTTCCTACGTATAACCTATAGTATACTATAGCCTATAGGCCATGCTAGAGTACAGGGCATTACTTCGTCTATGGTGATGCATGGCTTTATACCGTCTCCCCTCTCCTCCTCCCCTCTCTTCCTCGCCCTCCCCACTCCCTCCTCTCCTTACTGAAGTGCTCCCCCTGCGCTCCTCTCTCCAGACTGCCCCATTTCCGTGCTTCCAAGGCCCTCGCTCCACTACTCACCACATGCACAATAGGCACAAAAATATGGCCGTGTATCTTTCCCTGTTCTAGCAGAAGATTCATTCTCATTGTGCACATTTGGTGACTAGCGGAGCGAGGCTTCAAGTATTTAGCAGAGGAGTTGAGGGAGGATAAGTACTGAGGAGGTGGTCCCCATTCCTTTCCTGCTCCTATTCGTGGAGGACGGAGGAGCATGACGAAATCTAGACGAAACGTAAACACGAAATCGACACGTCTTTTTTTTCTCCCCCCCTCCCCCGAAATAAGAGTGACGTCTCAGAATTAAATACCGTCTCGTTTCGTTTCGTTTCGTTTGTTTGTCTGTTTGTTTTTTTGAATTTATATAATATATATTTATATATTTTATATATTCTATATATTCTATATTTTATATATTCTATATATTCTATATTTTATATATTCTATATATTCTATATTTTATATATTATATATTATATATATTATATTATATAAACTAATTAATAATTGAGTTATTTACGAAGTTTGTTTGTTTCCTCCGGGAGATGGAATTGTAATTTTCAAATGCTGCAAATCCGGCAGTTTGTTTTGGTGAGCTGATTTCCGAAACGGTGGCCGTTTGATTCCCTTAAGGTCCTGTGAAAAACTGGGAAAGAGCTAAAAATGACGACCTTAGGAATCTCATAGGGAAAATAAGAATTACACATGATGCATCTGGTCACAATTCCAGCCCATAGGACCTTGACGTACCTGTCTTCAATTACGTCCACGAAGGAAAACTCGGTCGGAAAAATTCTTAATGTGGGCAGTATGCCCTAATACTAAACAGATTGGTACCTCTCTGCAGAACCGTTTGCAGCAGCGCCTCGTACTCGGGCACACCAAATGCCACCTCTCTTGGCTCGCATGCACTTAACCGTTTTCTTTCCTTCTTCCTTCTTTTTTTTTTAAGCCAGAAAAAAAAAAAAAAACGTTTGTTCTCAACGGTTGGGTAATCCATTTCCAACCGCCAACGTAATTAATAGGAGAAATAAATAGACCGTTGTGGGGGTTTTAAATTTTCAAACCGACAGCAATTACTTGCACTATGCACATGGATGTGGTAACGGTCTCAATAATGTTAAAGTTCAAACCGGTGGTTTTTCAAGTTCTATCCACTTCATCTGGTCCTCGTTACGTCCATGGAAAAAAACGCGTCGTGCGGCTAGTCATCACGAGAGCAAATATGAAAGGGCTGCGTGATATGGACCGGGGGCAGGGAGGGTGGGAGAAAGGGGCAGAAAGTAGACCTAATTACGGTCCGTCCAAAATATAGGATATTTAAAAAAAAAAAAAGAAAGGATTGATCCGTACGTTCGGATGGAGGACCGGAGATGTGTTTTTTTATGCCTTTTTTTTCTTCTTTTTTTCTGGAAGTGAAGGTGGAGGGTTGGGATGAGGGTGAAGCCCCCATTTGATGCTTTGGGGGGGTGAGCGAGCGAGCGAGCGAGCGAGAGAGAGAGAGAGAGAGAGAGAGAGAGAGAGAGAGAGAGAGAGAGAGAGAGAGAGAGAGAGAGAGAGAGCTTTTTTTTTGGAAGTGAAGGTGGCGGGTGGGATGAGGGTGAAACCCCCATTTGATGCTTTGGGAAGGACGAGAGAGAGAGAGAGAGAGAGAGGTACATGTGTAAAATCATCTAACTGTCATTCTTGCCGCGGGCGGCGGGTTCGCTGGTGTAATTTTTTGCTCGTTTTTTTTTGTTTTTCCCCGCTCCATCCTTGCTCTTGTTGGAACGAAAACGATATCAGAACATTGAAACACTTTTTAAATCCGCAATTTAGTAGAACCAGAAGAAGACAAAAAGGCAAGAGAGAGATTGGAATGGCGGGGACGAAACGAACATGGAAGGGCTACCTCGCCCAATCCAGATGGCGGAGGGGGGAGGGGTCGTACATTGATCGTACAAGCCTGTTGGGTAACTGGGTAGTGGCTTCGACTGTGGAGGATTAGATGGGCCCGAACATAAGCGATGTGCTGTCGTCGGGGCTCGATGCGACCCACAACCGATGAAATGTTTTTTTAGAGGATTTGACAGAATATGAAAAAAATCATTCGAGGGTATACGCCGAAATCGGCACTTTCTTGAAGGCATCTTGCTGCAATTGCCGTCAGATGCAGTCGAGAAGGTGTCGTTGTTTGAGGCTAACTAGGATGACTGATTTCGGCGTCTACCCTCAAATGATTTTTTTGCTCTTCTGAGGGTAACGAGAATGTTCTCTGCGGCTAACAAGAATGTTCTCTGAGGCTAACAAGAATGTTCTCTGAGGCTAATTAGGATGACTGATCGCGTTGATTTTTGCCCTGTTCCGAGATCTAGCAAGGAAGCATGATTGGGCGGCTGATTGATTGATTGATTGGTTGATTGGGATGATCGCTCGCATCCGTCTCAACTACCCCGTTTTTGGCGTTGAGAAGGAGCAATCAAACACATCCCGTGCTCAACGCTACCACCACTCAATCATCAGCCCTTCTCCAATCTATGACGTCCGTGCATCATTCAGTAATCACGGGGAAATTCAACCGGTCGTGCATAATTCATTAATAAAGGAGAAATTCAATCGGTCGTGCATAATTCATGAATCAAGGGGAAATTCAATCTTCTAAAGTACGATCAATCTACGGTCCTGAGGAGCTTCTCATCCATATGAACGGTGATGAGTTGATGGTTCAGTTGTTGCGTGCACACTGAAGGGGAAATTGGACGGAGCCACGTGGACTGATGGCGCCGCGTGCATCACTCGAGAATCAGTCGATCAAATCATCAAGAAATCAAATCAATCGATCAATCAATCAATCGATCAATCAATCCATCCATCCATCCATCAATCAATCAATCAATCCGTCCATCAATCAATCAATCAATCAATCAATCGGGAAAAAAAAAATCCAGTAATAAAATCAAACAATCGATTAAAGAATAAGTTGATGAATCGTTTCAATGAATCAGCTAACGAATAAATCGGTCAATCAATCAATTAATCGATTAATCAACCAGTCATTAATCTATCAGTCAACCAATCAATCGATTCCGTGTAGGCTCCAATCCGATCATCATGGGTGTTGTTGATTGTTGCGGAAAGCAAAAAGAATCGTATTCGAATTTCGTTTTAGTTTTTAATTCTTTTCTTTTTGCCATCCTCCCCCCCCCCCCTCTTTGAGCGATTATCGTCGACATTCGCCATCCAGCAGCGGCAGCAGCGTGGACTGCACGGCTGGAGAGCGGGGAGGTCGTTTTGTGTGTGCCTTTCACGTCCAGCTTAGCAACACCGTGTCTGCTCCGGCCTTCCCTTTGCGCTACGAGCGGCGCGCTCCCCCTCCCCCCAACCTCCCCCCCCAAGCGATTGCGGAGTGCGCTCATCTAAGCGCAGAATTGGGGGAGCGGAGAGCCTGCATGGGGGAAAGGTGGAGCAACGTTGACCGAGGCTGAGTGGAACGATAGGGGAGACGCGGCGGTGCGGGTCGGGATCCGGAACTGAAGACGCGTCCGCCCGCGGGCCTTCCGCCGCTGCGCTATATATGATGACGTCAACGTTTGTCGTCGAGGCCTTTGTTCCCCCTTTCTTCTTGCTCTTTGTGTGCACTCGGCGCGCAGTAAGTTGTCTATGCTCTGCCTATTAGCAGTGAGCATAAATGGCGCTAAGAAAAGTGCGGCCTATGGTCTGCCGGAAAAGAGCCGAACTCAAAACTGACATCGCTGCTTCCCGCAGATCTATATGTACATGAATAGATAGATAGATAGATAGATAGATAGCTCGATAGATTATTTATATTGATAGATAGCCTAGATGGATAGATGGATTGATCGATAGATCGATAGATAGATCAGGTAGATGGATAGATATAGAGAATGAGAGAGAGATAAATGGTTGGATGGATGGATGGAATGATGGTATTTGAAAGATAAGTGGATTGATGGAATGGTAAAGCAAGTAGTTCGATGTGTACTCGTTAGTGCGATAAGTAAGAGTCAAATCGGTATAAAAATAGAACGGTTGATGTTTCATTCGTGTGGCGAATCCCTGCAGTTGTTGTTCCTTCTCTTTTCTTGTTTTCCCTTTTTCTCGTTCTTGCGTTCAATTCGTGAGCTCAATCTTTCCCTTTTTCGGTCCCCTTTTTTGGGCAAGGAGCGATCTCTCTTTTTTCCCCCCGTTCTTTTCTTTTATGTTGCCTTCTTGACCAAGGCTTCATCGTGTGGAGTAAGGCCTCGTCTTTGTCATTGTTGCATTACTGAAGATGAAATACACCGCTCCGTTATCCACAGTATAAATTGAAAAAAAAAAAAAAAAAACAAGAGTCGGTTTGTTGTTAAAATTTACCTTTTCTGTTAGTTTTTTTTTTTTTCTAGAAGGAAAGGATTACTCCTCTTCTTTTTTGTCTGTTTTTTTTTCTTCTTTGGAGGTGAGTGAAGAATGATCGGAGCCGTCGATTCATTCACGTTGATGTTATCAGATTACGATTTGACACAGACTGACAAAGCGTGTGACACCACTGGTCCTTTTTTTTTTTTTTTTTTTTTTTTTAAC
>BFEA01000459.1:505414-531339 GCA_003427395.1 Chara braunii | reverse complement strand
GTTGAGGGTTCAGCCTCCTGATGAGTCGGTGAAACTCCGACGAAACAGTTTGTCACAGCCCCTCGTTTGTTGTCCTCTTCTCTCTCTCTGCCTACGGTTTTACCGGGCAGTTCTGTTTGTGACGATATATATATATATATAAAAGAACTGCCCGGTAAACCGTCGTAGGCAGAGAGGCCGGGGAGAAGAGAACAAGAAACGAGGGGCTGTGACGGAGTGGACTGTTTCGTCGGAGTTTCACCGACTGAGAGAACTGACAAGAGTCTGCAGAATCCCCTAACTGACTGATTAGTACACTGAAAGTGATATAATCCACCTTAACCCCGGTCGGTTGCGGTTAAGCACCAACGACTGCCCTTACATCTGATACCCTCCTGCGGTGGTGGGGACCAGATTGACCCAGGGCCTCTGTTATTTATTTTATCTTTGGTTGGCGACTGCGCAGAATCTGGTATTCATCTGAATCCGCCCAAAAATGAGTGCCAACTTATGATCGCTTTACGACCAACGACGGTCACGTGCGTGTGCCAGTGACGGATCGCCCCCTTTGTTCTTTCTTTTTTCAGAGGCCCCTTTATTTTTACAAGGGGAAACTAGGCGGGAGTCGCAAAAGCGAGTTACAATTGCAGAATGGGCCAAGATAAATCAGTTTTGAAATGCAGTTGGGGCCATGTATACAACCCAGCTTCCTGGCCAGGTAGGGTGCCCCAAGTGCAATTGCAAACTGTACCTTGCCCCAAACTGCAATTATAACTCGTTTTTGTGACTCTAGTGAAGTTACCCTTTATTATTAATATTATTATTATTGTTATTATTATCATTATTATTACTTTAGAGGTTTTCAATCTTCAAACATTTGTCCCTGAGGATGGAGGGGAAAAAAAGGAAAGACCAGAGGGCACTGTCTATGTATAGCATCGACTACCTATCCTGCGACCTCCTGTAGGAAGGCCCCACTAGGTAGCCCACAGGATTGGATGAAATTTAATTCATGAATGTGAGTGGGTTTTATGCGTAGGTGCATAATGCAGTTTTTACCACGCGGGTAGGCCCCACTAGGTAGCCCACCGCTCAACACGTCTCAGAATCCTAATGGGAAAAAAAAGGGTAAAAAGAAAAAAATGCTGATGGGGCCCAGGGTGGTAAGTTCTCAGAAATTTCATGCAGATTCCCCGAAATCAGGGGGGGCGGGGGGGAATTTTGAAATTCGTGGAGATTCCGCAAACAGCATTCTTACTCGTTCATTCATTCAAAAAAAAAAAAAAGAGAACTGACGACAGGGCCTCGCCACACGAGTGTCTCGCAAAAACAAAAAGAAGGAAAAAAAAGGACAACAAATTAGGGAGGACTCGAGAAACTTAAGAGGCACATGAGTTTAGGCCGCTTCGTTATGAAAAGGCGCGCATTTCGTGAGCTTTTTTTTTTTTTTTTTTTTTTTTTTTTTAATTGTTGTACCATTTCTCGACCTCAGGTCCGCTTGTTAATTGTCATCCTCCAAGTGCCCCCCAGGGGCCCACCGTGCTAATCAGTCTCTTGACTCTCTTCTCTATTTATCTACTTCCTTTGGAGATCGAACACAGGTCTGTATTTCAACAATTCAGCGGCATAGCCACGGAGCTGGGCCATTTGAGGTGTAGTCTTCTCCGTATCGTTCGAATTCGAGTGGCTTTGCTATCTCCACTAGCAGTGTCGAGTTTCTTCAACGCCCGAATCTGGGCGTGTTTGTGGAGAGGTGCGGTTGAGGAAACTCCACACGATTTTCTGCACATCTCCTCAAACACGTCCAGATTCGGGCGTTGAGGAAACTCAACGGTGCTTGTGGGACCTGGCCCCCCGAGGAACGTTTCGTGGGTTCAGGCCACGTGGCCGCACAGCACTCCAGAACGGCGAAATCACAAAAGCTTCCCAACAGGACAGGAGGACAGACCCTTCTTTCTATTTTTATTTTTCAATGCAAAGAAAAAGGGCAATCCCTTGACTTGAGGCCGCTCATTCTCTCGTTCATATTTCAAATTTTGAGTCCTCTCGTTCTCTCTCTCTTTTTTTTTTTTTATTGCCCGGGAAAACACAGCTCATTATGAAGTAAAATTCCACTCGAGGACTGTTTCAGTTCACAATTCTACTCTCGTGAACGACGGCCCTTCGGTGAGAACTGGAAAATAAAATAAAGGGAAAGACAAAAGAGGGGGCCCCACTATACCACCACCTACCCCTTGCCCCCCTCTCGCTTTCAGCCAGAAACGAGAAAAGCAAGGGTAACGTTTTACAGCCCCGGCCCGGCCCCCCCCCACCCGCAAAAAGGGATGTTTAAAAATATGAAAAAACAAGGCAAAGAAGTTAACGAACAGACCGACCGGCCAACTACCAACCGCATCTCGCCGCTGGTCTTGCAAGGGACGCGGGGCCCGCTTCCTGGTTTTGTTTAAATAATAAAAAGACAAGTTTGTTAAAAAGAAAACCTACCAACCGCATCTCGCAAGTTACATCTCTACTATAATGACAATAAAAAAAGGCCTGAAAGTCCGTCCTGTCCAGATTTGACAGGTAATTGAATTGGTTGGGCTTAAAAAAAAAAACAAGAAGTAACAGCTCTATCTTTTTTTTCTTTCCGAAATATGTGCAAATAACATCTCTACCTTTTTTTTTTTTTTTTTTTCCCCGAAATGTGGGCTGAGTCCTCCCGCGCAACCTTTGCAATTAACTTAAAAAAAAAAAAAACCAGTAACATTTTTGCAACCAACTCTCCAGTTGTTTCTTTAACAATTAAACATTTGTATCTCTTTTTTTCCCCCCCTTTTCTGGAAGGGCCACGTCTCTCTCCTTTTTTGGGTCCAGCAGCTGTTTCCTTTGACAGTTAAATATTTGTATCGCTCTTTTTTTCCTGTTCTATCTATACCTTTTTAAAGGCTTTTTTGGAAGGGTCACAGCATTGAGGGGTCATCATCGAGCTGCTTGGCCCCATGTAACTCAAGAGTTAACTTTTGTTTATGATGCTCATCGAACTCAGGTCTGCTGTGGGGACCCCGGCCTCGAACCTTAATTTGGTGTATAAGGGACGCTGGGCCCGGTTCCCAGCATGTGCTGCTCCCCACAAATAGAATGGAGCCCCTGTTTAAAAAAAAAAAAACTAAGAAAAACTCAGGTCTGCTGAGCAAAGCAACGGGCGAATGCTCTCTGGGTGTAGCTTTTTTGAAAGGGAAATGGATGTGAAATATCGTGTACTGCAAGTTTTGTCGGGATTCGAAAAAGTTGAAAGGGAAAAAAAAAATAAAAAAATGTTCAAGAGTTCAAAAAGAAAAGCAAATGAACTTGCCGAAGACAAACGTTGCGAATGCAAGTCTTTCTTTTTTCTTTTTTGTTTTTTCTTCTTCTTCTTCTTTTTTTTTTTCCGGATGTGGAGTCCTCTTTTGTCGCTTCTGGTTTCGAGGCCAGCGGAAAAGGAACAAGAAACAAAAGGGCATTCCAGTGCAGCTACCTGTCAATAGCAGGAGCATGCGTCGAAGCGTCGCCACAACAGGACAAAATCCTCATCATGTTATAATAAAGGGCCTCGCCGCACTACTCCCGACTTTTTTTTTTTTTTTTTTTTAAATACAAAAAAGGGGCCCTCAGGGCTTCATATTATAACTTCGAGTAATGCTCAAACAACCCGGAGACGGGAAAACCTTTGAATCACCGTTACCACAGGCGGAGGAGGAATTGGGACTAGGAACAGAAAATACCCCCAAACCCGGGGCGCTGTCCTGTCATGTCTCCTCCCCTGAAACAAAGAAAAAAAGAAACAAAAAATGCCATCACAGCCCACAACTCCATCACACTACTCCCGACTTGGAGAAGACGCGAAAATCCATTCGGAAAAAAAAAAAAAAAAAATCCAGTCGGGAGGGCGCTCTCTGGGCTCCGGAATCTGGATGTGTTCAATCTCGATTTCCTGCACATCTCCATAAACGCGTCCTCTTTGCTAGTGGGACCACGCTCCAGGAGGCGCTCTTGAGATATAGAGGGCATCACCCCCCTTTTCTTGAAATGTGCAACATGAGAATGAACTTCCTCTAGAACACGGCCAGATGCACCCGCCATGTTTTTGTCTTCTTCACATTTCAAGAGTGGTGTGCCGAGGCCCAGAGACTGTCCCGTGTCCAGCACTGTCCAGCATGTGGCCACGAAAACTGTGAGAAGAAATCTCGTCTGCGCACAGAGACTGTTCTCTGGTGGAAACACAGGCGGGAGGCTCAAGCGAGCGTCGAAACACAGGGCCTCGCCACACCACTCTGGAATCTCGAAAATTTTCGCTAGCTGTTAGAACTTTTCGAGAGGGCGGTTTTCGAGAGGAAAGGGCCCTTCGCAACACAGCGCACTCGACATTTTTTCTCTCGAACATGGATCCTCTCCGCGGGCAGATTCGGTAGTGCTGTGTGGCGGAGCCGAACTCTCGAATTGGAAGCATGTCCCGTACCGCGGGGAGGCCGTGCTGAGCGGAAGCCTTCCTCACTGTCAATGCACCGAACCGCAAAGATGGTTTGTATACATGCGTCAACCGCCTCTCGAAGATGGTGCATTTTTGAGAGTTGCTTTGGAGAGTGCGCATTTCTCGTTCGGCGTACTACCGTCCAAACACGGCCTGACAGCTCTCGAAACGGAGCACGACCTCTAGCGCCGATGGGAGGTATCACGAAAACCACAAAGCTGCAGGCTGGGTGAAAACATCTTTTTGAGAAGGCCCTCGAAACCAGCCTTCTGACAGCTCTCGAAAGAATCCGAGTTTTTTTTTTTTCGTGAGGCTGTGTGGCAATGCCCAACTCTCGAATTTTCGAGATTCGAGAGTGGTGTGGCGAGGCCCACAGGCCGCCGCGAGAGTGACAGGTCTCCCCAAAATGGCCTTTTACAGCTCCCGCGAGAGGTCTCCGGTCGAAACACAGGCCTGAGGGAGGGAGGCTCAAGCCATTTCGGGAGTGCTCTGGCCAGCCTCTCGGGAGGCGCATTCTGACCAACTGCTCCCGCATTCAATCTGCCCCGAGTTGAACTCAGGAGGTGGTGTGGAGATGCTCCGCTCCGCCCCACTCCACTCCACTCCACTCCACTCCCGAAAAAATGGCCAAGTCGGGAGTAGTGTGGCGAGGCCAGGCCAGGCCCAAATTCAGAGGGCGTTCAGGCCCAAATTCAGAGGGCGTTCGTGTGTTCTTTTTTTTTTTTTTTGGAAAGCCTGAACTTTTATTGCAAATATGTCAATGAGACGAGGCCGGGGACCTCACAATTCTACCCGCAGATATCCTGGCAGCCTCAGCCAGTTTAGCTTACGTGCCCAGCACGACAGAATAAATAGCTGCTCACAAAATCTTAATACTACCTGCTGGAAACCGGGTCCAGCGTCCCCTAACCAGTAACTTCTTTCCAAAAAGTTAAACGATGAAGCTCAAAGCAAAAGGTGAGCCAGCCATCCAAAGAACCTGGCTCATGATCAACAAGTGACCTGTGAAGTCTTAACTAAGTCGTTTAATGCCCTTCAACTCCACAGTACTTCCTTTCTTTAACCATTGTAGACCCGGCCTTGCGTACTTTCCATAATTGACTCTGAACTCCCGGAGATTCGTAACGTGTGTTTGGGGCTTTTCATTTTATTTTGTTTTTCTTTTCTTGCTCCCCAGGTCTGGCCCCTTTCCCCCCCGCCTCTTCCCCCAATTTCTCGTATCTTTTTCCTTTTCCCGTTTCAGAACAAGGCCGTGTTCGGGGAGATTATCGAGGATGTATCCGACTTTACTCACGGCTTGTTCAGTCTCTATTTGATTTCGCGGCGGTTAGAAGAGAGAAGAGGGGGGGGAGGGGGGAGAAAGGGACTTCTTGATTCTTCTCTTTTCCTTTTGTTTTCCTTTTTTCGTACTTGTGTGTGTGTGTGTGTGTGTGTGTGTGTGTGTGTGTGTGTGTGTGTGTGTGTGTGTTTTTAATGTAACTATTTCTGTTCACATTTGCTTTTGAATCTAATCAACAAGAGTCGAGATCTCGCCTTGGAGTGCACGGACGGATCCCACCAGCACACATGGGGCAACCCCCAGCAGCAAAGAGGACTGGGATAAGCGCCTGAATCTGGATGGGTTTTATACAGAGATGCAGAGAAACAGATCGAAATCGTGATTTTCTGCCCCTCTCCCATAACACGTCCAGATCCAATCCTCTTTGCTGGTGTGACTGTGCCCCAGCGATAATGACCTCCGCCGTGGGACCTAGCCGTTGGGAGCACGGCAATGGGAACTCACCTTGGACCTCTTACCCTGGGACCTCGGGCATGGGATCTTACCCTTGGGACCCGAGGACCTGGGACTTGCCCCTTAGGACCGAGGCCTTGGGACTGGTGAAAGTGTGGGTTGGACGTCTGTCAGTCACTGGTCACAGACCAACAAGACATCGAATTCTGGGCGACCGCGGAACAAAGGAAGACACTCGACCGGTCGGAGAATTGAAAGACTGGTCGGTCAGCAGATCTCCGACACGTTAGAGTGTTAAATACACTTTCAACATCCGTACAACCGTACACAGGTTGGACAGGACACCTTTGATTTTAATTTATTTTTAACTTTTTTGATTGTTTTGGTAAACGACAGCTCTTTACAGCCTGAATGTATCAGGGCATACTCACACTGGTACACTCCGAAATGTCCGACGGGGATGAAAGTGACGGCAATGACGTCCCGAGCTTAGTAAACACATGTCCGGCTGTGTCACTAGTATATGCCCGGCCTCAAGGTTTATGTTTTCTCGCACTGACAAGCACCAGCTTTTCAATACAAAAAAAAAAAAAAATCCGGCCTCCGAGTCTTCTACTCTGATAATAAATTTCTCTACTTTTTCCCGAAAAGGAAAAACAATAAAATAAAATAAATAAAAATAAAATAAATAAAAATAAAATAAATAAAAATAAAGTAAATAAAAATAAAAGAAATAAAATTAAAATAAATAAAAATAAAAGAAATAAAAATAAAAGAAATAAAAGAAAAATAAATAAAAATAAAATAAATAAAAATAAAATAAATAAAAATAAAATAAATAAAAATAAAAGAAATAAAATTAAAATAAATAAAAATAAAAGAAATAAAAATAAAAGAAATAAAAGAAAAATAAATAAAAATAAAATAAATAAAAATAAAATAATAAAAATGGAGGGGTATCCCTCTTTTCTTCGTTTTCTTTCTTTTTTTCAAAATCTTTGATCTCTCTCTTTTTTTTTCTTTTTTTTTTCTTTTTTTTTAATGTGGAGCACTCTGTATCGTTCCAATTTTAACGGATGTCTCTAACGACATCCTTGATCATTTTGAGTCATTTCATCTACGCTCCTGATTCTTGACGTGTGTTAAGCAGAGATGCAACTTTCCACGAACGCGTCCAGATCCTCTTTGCGAGTTGAAATTGGGGGTGGGTTCCTCTGCGCTGAATGGAAATGAATGGTCATTCGTCAATCTGGGGGAAAGAAAAAAAAAAAAACGCAAGGAAGAAAACAAAAAGGAAAAGAAACGGAAATTGCTCGCCTCGTGTACTGTCTTTCTCCCTCCACGCCGTCCCCCTCGCGTCAGAGGAAGAAGAGGACAACAAACGAGGGGCTGTGACAAAGTATATATATATTTTGCTGGCTTGTGATGGGGTGTGAACCGACAGTCTGTAGAGTTTTCCATCTGGTGTGGGTGAGTGATAGTCTACTTTGATTTTGGTTAAGGTRGATTATCAYTTACAGTGTAATCAGTGAGGGGATTCTRCAGACTGTTGAGGGTTCAGCCTCCTGATGAGTCGGTGAAACTCCGACGAAACAGTTTGTCACAGCCCCTCGTTTGTTGTCCTCTTCTCCTTCTCCCTCTCTGCCTACGGTTTACCGTAGGCAGTTCTATTTGACGATATATATATTGACGATATATATATCAAAGACCGACAAAAGCACAGGCTTCTAATGAATCGGTGAAAGTCAGGCCTCACCGCGACGAAACAGTCTGTCACAGCCCCTCGTTTGTTGTCCTCTTCTCCCTCCTTCCCTCTCTGCCTACTACGGTTTACCGGGCAGCTCGTGTAAGACGGCAGTCAATTCGCGGCGGCCTCCTTAAACTGTGTCCCTAGTGCCAGCGCAGTGTCTGAAGTCACCACGCGGCAGACTATTTTCTGGCTGTGACAGATCTCTCTTTGTTTCGGGGGGTGTTTGAGTGGTTACTTAGGGGCCCGACCCTGCAGTCTAAGGAGTTTAGGATGGCAGTGGTCACTGGTTGGTGGTCCCCACCACCGCAGGAGGGTATCAGATGTAAGGGCAGTCGTTGATGCTTAACCGCAACCGACCGGGGTTAAGGTGGATTATATCACTTTCAGTGTACTAATCAGTCAGTTAGGGAATTCTGCAGACTCTTGTCAGTTGATGAGTCTCTCAGTCGGTCAAACTCCGACGAAACAGTCCACTCCGTCACAGCCCCTCGTTTCTTGTTCTCTTCTCCCCGCCCTCTCTGCCTACCACGGTTTACCGGGCAGTTCTTATATATATATGTACTGGATATATAATCTTATGTTATAGTATATATACCATACATATACATAGTATATATACTATAAATAGAATGAATACTATATAAACTTAATTATAAAGTATATGTACATTATGCATACATTGATAGATAAATAGATTGATGTCGAGGGAAGGTAGCGTGCCAGATGGCGAGCGGTGAGTCGCGGGCATTGCTCTCTCTGCGTGCGAGTCGGCTAGCTGTCATGGAGGTGTGGGGACACGAAGCGGGGGGGGGTGCGGGGGGGACGGAGAACGGGGGCGGAATGGGTGTCCGCTACTGTCGTCCTCATAGTCTAACTGGTGGGGGCCCAGTAGAGATTGTTGCCAGTCTTTCTCCTTTGAATCCTCTTTTTTCTGTGCTGACGGGTTCGGTCTGTTAGTGGGGCCCCATGACATCTCGTTGTCTCAAATGATAAGCAACCCTCCCTTGTCCAATTTCGCCTACTCAAATCAGAAACCACCTCTCTCTCTCTCTCTCTCTCTCTCTCTCTCTCTCTCTCTCTCTCTCTCTCTCTCTCTCTCTCTCTCTCTCTCTCTCTGTGTGTCTGTATGTGTGTGTGGATCTTGCTCCCTCCCTTTCTTGTTCGCTCACTGACCGATATGAGAGAGAGACGCGCATTGACACGCCAACACACTCCTGGCCAGTAGTCTTCTCATGGCCGAGGAAAATGTATACACACACACACACACACACACACACACACACACACAGAGAGAGAGAGAGAGAGAGAGTTAATGGCAAAAAGAAGAAAAAGGGGTTCAGCCATAATAGCCAATCGCAGTCTTTAAATAGCTATCTGGTCGGAAAGCTGAGAGTGGACGAAGAGTCTTTTAACCGAGGTTAGAAAAGTGAATAGTGCCATATTTAGCGGTAGTATTCGCAATACCGAACTGCTAGTATAGCCTATATATATATTGTTTTATAGAATTTAATAACTGCCAGTTCCATTTTCATTTTCGGTCTATATAATATCCCCCCAATTCGATTTCAGACTAGGGAACATAACACACGAGCATTTAGGACCTGCGTCTACTACTCAACATTCGACAGGTATCTGGACTGCTGAATAGACCGAAAACATTTGGGATTTTTTATTTATTAATGTGGAGGCAATTTGGAGGCAATGGTGGCTCCCCCCCACACCCCCCCCCCCAAAAAAAAAAAAAAAAAAAAAAAAATATACATATCTATATGTACATATACCTGGTGTGGGGCCGCCGGTCTGTCACGTGAACCCGACAGACTATCTCCCCCCCCCGTCCCCGAATTTGCTCCGACTGGTCCAGAGTAATGGAAGGCGGGAAAAATATTGGGGAAAAAAAAAACAAAAGGAAAAAGTTACGTCAGTCCCAAATCCCAAAGTAATCCCAAAAAAGAAAAAGAGACAAAAAAAAACAAAAAAACAAAAGAAGGACAGAAATTTACGACAGCTCACGGAAGCTAGGAAGAAAAAAAAAGGAAAAAAAAGATCCCACGGAAAGAAAAGACGGACAGGAGACGTGAGGAACGGAATGGAAAACAAAGCGTACAGAGGGACAGAATAGAAAGAAAAAGAAAGCGACTCGAAGTGTTTATAGCACTTCTCGGTGGTAGCGTGGGCCCGACAGCGACTTCTGCCGTAAATATGGTCAGATACATGCATTTTTGATTGGAAACTTATTTTGGGTCCCAATCTATGCATACTCCCACACTCCTGCTAGGACTTTTTACTCCGAATTTTGGATGTAAATACGGTCGGGTACATCCATAAAACACTGACTACAAACGCTTGGTTATAACTACAGCATCTCAGGGGTTGCGTCAACTCCCCCGTCGCCCTCTCTCTCTCTCTCTCTCTCTCTCTCTCTCTCTCTCTCTCTCTCTCTCACTCTCTCTCTCTCTCTCTCTCTCTCTGTGTTCCCTTCTCCAGCCCGAACGATAAAGTCTCAATGCTGGTAATTTACGGCCGGCCAGAAAACGAAGAATATACAGTGGGCCCACCACACCGGGCTCCCTTTCCCAGGTTCTGACGACAGGGCTGGTACTGTGGGCCCTTCGCCCCCGCCTCCCCCGTGATGGTGCAAGGTCCCACCTACCTGCCATACCGGCCAGCATTTGTATTCTTCGTATTCTGGCCGGCCGTAGATTTAGCGAGATCAGTGGCAGATACAAAGCATGTAATCTCCGTAAGACGGACCTTGGCCCGCGGCCAGGGTGGAGGCACCAGCAAGCGGACTCGCTCTCTGTGAGGGACGTGCGCGATTGAGGGCGGTTTCATTTTGTACATTTGGAGAGTAATGGAGCGAGCCCCATATTGTGCACAAGCACAGCCCTCTAAACCTCAACGCCACGTCCTTGCCCCGTCACTTGTGATTAACCCCTCTTATTCCATCTGCTGCTGACCCGGTACGCCCTTTTTTTTTTTTCAATTTCTTTTTTTTTTTTAACACCCGTACGCCCTTTTGCCATATCGTGCCCAGCCAGACCCTCCCCCCACAAAAAAGACAGCTGTCCGAAAATAAAAATAAAAAAGGAAAGTGGATTTAAGACTCGCAGGCCCCTTGTGGATTTTTTTTTTTTTTTTTTGGGGTAACTTCGGCGCAGTCCCCAAAACAGTTTGTAATTGCACTTCAGGCAATCCCGCGAATACAACACACCCCCACGCGACCCCACCCGACCCGAAACGTAGGTCATATACATTCAGCATTACCGGCCCTTTTGCCTCAAGTGCAATTACGAACTCAAACCCTGACTGCGCCGTAGTTTTCTCTTTTTTTTTTCGAGTGGAATTTTATGGCATAAGAAAAAACTGTGTTTTTCCTTTAAAAAAAGAAAAAAAGAAAAAAAGAAAAAAAAAAGAAATCGATCATTCTGGTAAGTGGGACTTGGCCTCTAAGTTGAATTGGAACTGGAATTTTAAATTTCGAGGCCAAAAAAAGAAGAGGAAGAAGACAGCCTCCACAAGAAGAAAAAAAAATAACTGGAATTTTAAATTTCGAGGCCAAAAAAAGAAGAGGAAGAAGACAGCCTCCACAAGAAGGAAAAAAAAAAAAGAAAAAAAAAAAAGAAAGGAGTCAGCCGAACACTTCTCATGATAACTACACAGAGATCAGGGGCGACGTCCCAGGAGCAAAGAGGGTAGGATTGAACGCCTTAATTTGGCCGCGTTTGTGGACAAGTGCGGAAAATCGAGATTAAACACCTTTTCTGCATCTCTGCCTACAACACGCCCACATTCAGGATCTTAATCCAATCCCCGTTGGTAGTGGGACCATGCGCCAGAAGTACCAAGGGATGTCCAAATTATAATGAACGAGGTAGAAGAGCACAGAAAAAAAATATATGTACGATGTGCAGGAAAAACCGTAGATACATGAAAGTTCATTTTTTCGAAGAAAATGCACAATTAGAGCGTCGCCACACCACTCTCGAAATGAGAATGAACTTCCCGCTAGAACATGGCCACATGCGCCCGCCAAATTTTTTCTTTTTCAAATATCGAGAGTGGTGTGGCGAGGCCCTTAATTTGAAAGCCTTGGGCCCAATTGAAATGTAATTCCAACGAAAAGAAAATTGAAAATAATGTAAAGAGCGAAGTCGTCACTAGTCAAACCCCTAGAGAGAAAAAAAAAAAAAAAAAAAACGTAGAGGAAATTTTGTCTTTTTCTTTTTTTTTTTCGCGTTTCGTCTCCTTGTCTGGTCCAACAGCAGGTGATAGGGCCTCGCTCCATCTAGTGTACACCATTTCCAATGTATGTGGAGCACGGTGTGGTCTCGATACATTAAAAATGATCGCTCAGTGTGGAGGTATCTGGACTGCATGTCCCTTTTTTTAAGGGGTTTTTTTTTTTTTTTTTTTTTTTTTNTTTTTTTCTTTCTCCAGGGTACATTTCGAATGTTGCGTAGTGGAGCGAGGGAGCCAGGCCCATAGGCCCTCGCGGGCCGCACTCCACTACTCACCAAATGTCCAAATGAGAATGAATCTTCCGCTAGAACAGGGGTAGATACACCGCCATGATTTTTAACTTGTGCGCATGTGGCGAGTATTGGAGGGACGGCCATGGAGAGCTTCTTGTCCGGTTCGAACTCTTTGGGCCCTCGCCCCAGAAAACACGAACGAAAACTGCATGTTCTGTGGGAAGATGCATTCGTTTCATTTTCCATTTGGAGGAGTGTTCTGTGTGTGGCGAGGCGGTGAGACCCTGTGGGCCCTCGTCTCGACCCCATAATTATTCCTCGGCGCCTACCATCAGGGATCTCAAATCATGCTCCTCGCTCCACTACACCGCATTCTACATGTATCTGGACGGCGCCGCGGCTCAAATACATTCGGATGGATTGAACGTTTCCAATGTACGAGGTCCATATCAGATCCAGATACAGTTAATAAAAATGTTGCGTAGTGCAGCGATCCGAAATCACGGATCTTTCTGATCAACAGCTCCCACTCACGCAAAAGCGTCCGTGTTGTTGCTATTATTACCTAGCGCCGGTCAGTTCGACGACGACGATATCTCAAGCCCATGGCCCTTTTTCTCCTTACTCAATGACATGCATTTCAGAATTGGAGTATTTCACACTCAGCTGCTCGCTGCGGTGGAGTTCGAGCTAGGGTCTGTATTTCAACAGTTCTGGGGCCAAGTCCCACTAACTCGAGTTTGGTTTTTGATTCCTATACCTGTGCGGCACTGTGACTGTGCGGCGAGGGGTGGCACCGTGTGACACCGTTTCGAAGCTTTTTCAGGAATTCTGAAGACCGTGTAGAAGGGTCGTGAAATGGTGGTCTCATTTTCATTTCAGGAATTCCTGCCAGGAATTTTCTGGGAGTGCCCGTCGTTCAACTTGGCGTTGCTCCACCTCACCAAATGTGGAAAATGAGAATGTATTTTCTGCCTGTACATGGGAAAAGACATCCCCATAGTTTTTGCCTTTCGTGTATGTGCTGAGAAGAAGCGCCAAAGGTTGTGGAGTGGACGTCCACTTACAAAAAAAATGTGCGTGTGTGTAGACACAGTGGCTCGCCCACACAGCTTTTTTTTTTTTTTTTTTTTTTGCAGTATATTCCGTAATGGCAAAACGAGGCCGGAATCCCTCGACATCGGAAGTAACTGGGACTAAAACGCTTGAAGGCATTTTCCGAAAAATGTCAGACGTCATTCGAAAGGCTGCTCGTAGAAAGAACCCCCCCCCCCCCCCCTCCTCTTGGCCACACAGACTTTCGAAACACCGTAAGTAAGCAAGCAGAGCTTACACTGACAATTGATGGATACGACAAGAACTCAAGATATTCACTCAACAAGCGAGAGAGGAAGCAGTCAGACTAGAGGAAAGATCAGGAGGAGAAAAGGAATGAGAAAGAAAGGAAGGAGAACGACGACTCATGTCCCGAACGCGACTTGGTATTGAAAGATAAAACATGAAGCACTGGTATGGCGAGTAGCCCTACCGGTTTCACCTGGCCGCCAAACCTGTGATGATCATCAGGGGCCTTGAAGTCGGTACGCCGGCCAGCTTTCAATATGGATGTCGCAATCTCACGGCCGTTTTTTTTTGTTTTTGTTTTTGTTTTGTTTTTTGCTAATCGTCCGTTTTGGGACTGCCCTTTCCACAAGGCCACTCACGGGCTTTTGAAAACCCCGTCGCGTCGTGACAGGCGGGAAGAGGTTGTTGGCCATTCGAAAGGCCTTTCGAGGTCCCAATTCCCTCACATGTTTCGAAGCTTCAAGTTTGTTGTCGAAACCAAGAGTTGTGTCGAAAGCCTGTGTGTGAAGGGGAAAAAAAAAAAAAAAAAAAAAAAAAACAGAAGAAGAAGAAGAAGAAAGAAAGAAAGAAAGAAAGAAAGCTATAAGAATTTGGATTGTCCTTCGGGACATCCGTTAAAATTGGAACGATACAGAGAAGATTAGCATGGCCCCTGCGCAAGGATGACACGCATAAATCGAGAAATGGTCCAAATTAAAAAAAAATAATAATAATAATAATAATTTGGATTGGAACTTGAGTCTCTACGTCTACAGCTCATGGGTGTACCGGGGACGTATAATCCCAAAAATCCCACAAAAAAGGGGAAAAGGCCGGTCACACGGATCTATCAAATCCGCAAATGCACTATTCCAGTGCCCATTTGTCAGCGGCCTTGGAGGCCGCGGGGCAAGGGATTTTGCGGTCACCTCTGGAGGTGACCGCAAATCCCCTTTTTTTTTTTTCGCATTTTCTTCAAAAATTGGCAAAACATCGTCAACAAAAGTTCTTGCACAATTGGTGGATGGCGCCGTGTGACCAGCCAAGTACTAAAACCCCATTTCTCCAGACGGCCGCGACCTTGTCCCATCTGAAAAGGCACAGCAGTGTGACGTGAACCATGCCCAAAACCTCAAATCGGCCCTTCCCAAATCCGCATATTTTGCGGATTTGGGGTCGCCGTGTGAGTATGCCCTGAGTTAGGCCCGTCGTTGGTGGTTAGAATTATTAATATTCTTATTCTTTCTTTTTTTTTTTCGGAAACATTCTTATTCTTCGTACCTCTTGCAATAATAATGATAATAATAACAGTACCGTAGTCATTATTATTATTATTATTTGCTCTTATTGTACTGGTTTTCTATCTCATCACGGTTCGTGGTCCCGATCTGCTTACTGCTTGGCTGGCGGGGGGCAAGGTGGAGGTGGAGAAGAAACAGGGCGGAAAGAACGCCAGTTTGTCCTGCTCTTTTTTTTTTTTTTTACTTTGTCCTCTTTCGGGACATCCGTTAAAATTGGAGCGATGCATAGAGAGAAGATTAGCATGGCCCTGCGCAAGGATCACACGCATACTCTAGTGGCATGGCATGTACCACGCTCGACATGTGGCAGCCAGCTACTATTTCTTGCACAACTGTCTTTTATTCCTTTCTTTTGCTTTTTTTTTTTTNCCCTTCAGGTAAAGAGGGGGACACCCTTCAGGTACATCGTGAAACTGACCGGACTTTTTTTTTTTTTCTTTTTTTTTTCCAGGAATTCTGTTAATCTGGTTCCATCTGGGTTTGATCTCCGGTAGATCACAGGCTGTCGCCCTGTTTAAATAGGGAAAAATAGATTACCTGGCATTTCAACAGATTTATGGGTGTGCCAACTCAGCTACCTTCAACAGTGACATGTGTGGCCACCAATGAATCCCCGGTAAAAGAATTAAAAAAGAAGAAAATAGAAAGCCGGGCCGCCCGACCGGGCAAGGACCACCAGGGAAGGTACCTGAAAAAAAAAAAAAAAAAAAAAAAAAGAAGAAGAAGAAGAAGAAGAAGAAAAAAGTCAAGACAAAATATGCTGTGCAGAAAAATAAACTGAACCCCGAGGGTCGGAACGAAATTCTTTGTGGAATAAAAAATAGAAAAATAAAATTGAACAAATATTTTTTATTGTCATTCTTTTATTCATTTTTGGACCGGGCGGACAAGTGGTCCCGCGCCGTGGTCCCATTAGCAAGAGAGCATCGGATTGAATGCCTGAATCTGGACGTGTTCGAGGACAGGAGCAGGAAATCGAGATCGAACTGCTTTTCTGTATCTCTGGATACAACATGGCCAGATTCAGGATTTCTATCCGATCCTCTTTGCTAGTGGGACCACGCCCCCGGGCCACTCTGGTAACGTAGATAGAAAGTGAATTTAAAGTCAACGTAAATGTTCTTCTCTCTACCAGGGTTTTTTTTTTTTTTTTTTTTTTTTTTTTAAACAGCCAGGTACTCTTCGCATGAATGGGACCTTTTTCTTTTTGTGATTCTTACGAATGAATGGTAATGCGACCTCTTACCATAGTGTAGTGGGGGGAGGGGAGGGGAGGAGAGGGGGACAAAAGGAGAAGAGGGGCCTACACTGTGCTCGTGTTAAAATTATTTCATCTATTCACGTCCGTAAACGGCGTGGGCCTCGCTCCACCGCTCTAGACATGTGCAAAACGAGAGTGAATCTTCCACTAGAACATGGAAAGGTACACCGCCGTGGTTTTTGTTTTTTGTGCATGTTGAGAGCAGTGGAGCGACGCCCCATGACTAGACAGTAGTGTACTTTTGTGAGCGAGTTGCACTCACTCTACGCTAACTGCTGCTTTGCATCTGTCAAAGGGCCTAGTTGCAGTACTCGCCATCGACCAGCATTTTGAATGCATGTGGACATCATTTTGTCCAGATGCGTTCAAATCTTGGCGAAGGCGAGTACTGCAACTAGGCCCAAACACAACTGTCAAAAGCAGCCTGCCTGCGTTTTGTGATGAATGCAAGGCTCTGGCATTGAGCTGGATGCAATGCACACACATTTTATTTTTTTATTATTTTTCGAATACAGGTTATTAATACTTATGCTACATGATATGTATGTATAGCATTTCTCGATATTATTTGCAAATGAATATATATGGGTTTTTTTGTTTGTTTGTTTGTTTGCGTTTTAAACTTTTCTAGATTACTTTTCTAGATATTTGCAAATGTATGTATATCAAACTGATCACAACAGGTACGACCACACTTGATCTATTTATAGGCTATAGCCAAATGGGAGAGAAAGGTATTCGTATATATGTATTTGCATAATATGCCGGGCAGCTCTGTTTGACGACATATATATAGATTATCATTTACAGTGTAATCAGTGAGGGGATTCTGCAGACTGGTGAGGGTTCAGCCTCCTGATGAGTCGGTGAAACTCCGACGAAACAGTTTGTCACAGCCCCTCGTTTGTTGTCCTCTTCTCCCTCTCTGCCTCTGTTTGACGACATATATATAGATTATCATTTACAGTGTAATCAGTGAGGGGATTCTGCAGACTGGTGAGGGTTCAGCCTCCTGATGAGTCGGTGAAACTCCGACGAAACAGTTTGTCACAGCCCCTCGTTTGTTGTCCTCTTCTCTCTCTCTGCCTACGGTTTACCGGGCAGTTCTGTTCGTGACGATATATATATATATATATACATATGTTTGTGACGATATATATATTGGTATATATATACATATATAGGGTTCAGATTCCTGATATATATATCGAAACTCCGACGAAACAGTTTGTCACAGCCCTCGTTTGTTGTCCTCGTCTCCCTCCCTCTCTGCCTATGCCCTATGGCTTACCGGGCAGCTCTGTTTGACTCTCTCTCTCTCTCTATATATATATATCGTCATATATCGTCACAAACAGAACTGCCCGGTGAACCGTAGGCAGAGAGAGAGAAGAGGACAACAAACGAGGGGCTGTGACAAACTGTTTCGTCGGAGTTATATATACTCTTCTCTCTCTCTGCCTACGGTTTACCGGGCAGTTCTGTTTGTGACGATATATACGATATATATATATAAACGATCTGTCTACCCGACTCTCAGTGTGGCTTGGAGAGTCTATCTTCTTCTTCGTAGGAGGAGGAGGAGGAGGGAAAGAAAAGAATAAAAAGAACAAAAAAAAAAAAAAGTGACATATGTATCGATCAGGACCTATAGGCTGGCTGGCTATCAATCCCATAGCCCATAGCCCATAGCCCATAGCCATTGCCCATAGCCTATAGGTCAAGGGATTGATAGCCAGACAGCATCCTGATAAGTTGGTGGAAATCCAACCAGACAGCCGATCAGAGCGACCCTTCTCTTGCATCTCTTCCTTTCGTCTCATCTGCACACGTGTTGAACACTGTATTCGACAAGCACAGCCGCGTATAGGGAACGAGAGAGAGAGAGAGAGAGAGAGAGAAAAGGGGGTTACGTAGAGCTTTTCAACAAAAAATAGGTGCGCTCTTCTCTTTTTTCACTGACTGGACAAGCTTTCGGGGCCCCACTCTTTTATCCCCGTGTCTATTTTAGGAAGGAAAGGCATTTAAGCACAATGTCATCAGAACGATTGAGAAAATAACTGCCGCCTCTCTCTCTCTCTCTCTCTCTCTCACACACACACACGCACGCACACACACACACACACGTTCTTAGGCCATAGTCACAGTCTCAGACTAGGACTTTTTCCTGGACGTGTCTGATCGGTCTTATGAGCAGTGGTGGATGTGATGTATCTGAGTGTAATTACGTCCAGAAGGCAGTTGAGACCCTTAGACTGTGAAACAGTGAAAGACTTGTCAATTTTATTCTCCATATGCTGTATGGGGGTCTTAGCCTCCGGAGGGCCTAGGCTGTAAGAAATAGCTTTACATTGTGAAGCTTAGCTTGTCCTCACTTATTCTTTATCTTATTTTTTTAACGCCTTTTCAAATATTATCTATCCTGTCCCATGCCGCCACTTGTCTACCAGGTTGTTTCCACTGATCTTAAAAAAAAAAAAAAAAAAAAAAAAAAAAAAAAAAAAAAAAGATCAGAATCATCAGATCTGATCTGATCTCTTCCAGTCCATCAATCTTCATTCAATTCACGTTCTTTGTCAATTGATTACTTTAAAACGATCAACGGACACAAATCACGGGCTTGGTCTGTGTGTGTGTGTGTGTGTGTGTGTGTGTGTGTGTGTGTGTGTGTGTCCAGTGTCCAGTGTCATGAGGGTAAAGCTCCTCATTGTTTGGCGCTGCTTAAGGGTGGTCACTCACTTAGACACATTAGCAGGAGGGAAGTTGGGTATGACTTCATCAGGAGCGCTTGGCTGTTTTGCTTCGTTCATTTGTGTTTTCGAACTACTTTTGTGGTTCTAGACTCTAGTTGCATTTTTTCTTAATTTGAGTGGACCCGGTTCATGGGACACTGGACCCAGTGGAACCGGTTTTCAGCACTACCTTCTTTCCTCCCCAAATATTGCAACGTACGGTCATTGTAGCTAGCTGTATTTGGGGTATCTTTCAGGCTGAATACAGCAATAATAATGAACGTCGGACGTTGTATTCGGGGGAAGAAGGTAGCGTCACTTAAGGGTTGAGATCAGTGAGGGATTCCCGGCCTCATCTCAGTACTTTTAGTATTACAATATAAGGTGCAACGTGTTATTATTATTAATAACAAAAACAGAATGAATTAATAAATAATAAATAATAAAAATAAGAATAAGAATAGGACAACAATAGTGAATTCGTGATATGGGCTGACTTTCACGAGAAACGACGATGACAGTGTCAGTGTTCGAGTCCTAACCGGGAAAATGGATGCAGCAAGGTGGTTCTAGCCTCTAGGGACTACCTCCCACTAAAACGAGCTGACTGTCATTTTCGCTGTATCTAGACTGAGAGGTGTCCCAAATACAGGGATAATGACGCTGCATTCTATTCGGGAAGAGGATGGTACTACGGTAGGTAGGGACTGTCTACCTGGGCAGTTGATGGGTGTTCCAACTTACTCTGGTAGGCGCATGAACTGCTGAAATACAGACCGGGCCCATGTTCGAATCCAGATGGAATCAAATGAGCATATGCATTTTTTATTATTATTATTATTATTATTATTTTTATGATACTATTATTCCGGATTACCTTGGAATGCGCACTCCAGGGACTCTCTACTTGAACTGTTGAAATACAGATTTTATTTTTTTTTCATTGGATGCGCCCAATTTGAATGAAAGGGCTCTCTGGAGTCTGCGCTGGTTGTCAGAAAGCTGTTGAGCTTTACGCAAATCAAAAGCAAGAAGCCCTCACATGTTAGACTTGTCGTTTAGTAGCCGGTGCGCCCTCTCACCTCCACTACTCAACATGCCACATGTATCTGGATGAAAAGTTGAATCTGGCCCTATCCTCATTCATTCGAGCTTTTGTTGGATCTGGCCCGCCCTTCTCAAGAGACCGGACTATGGATTCTCCTTTTCTTTTCCTTCTCCTTTTTCTTTCACTTGCCCCTATCGCACACCATCATTAACTGCTGTTGGATTTGTCATGTGCCCTCCTGCCTAGAGAAGCCTTCCACACAGGCACACAGAGAGAGAGAGAGAGAGAGAGAGAGAGACAGACAGACAGACAGACAGACAGACAGACAGACAGACAGACAGACAGACAGACAGAGACAGACGGACAGAGACAGACGGACAGACAGACAGAGACAAGACAGACAGACAGACAGACATCCACAGAGAGAGAGAGAGAGAGAGAGAGAGTTACAGCGGCAGGAGGAGCAGGAGGAGGAGGAGGAAAATGGCCAGGACGAGAGCGGGAGTCGGTTCTGGGAGACCAAATCATTCTCTCAGAGATGGACAGGTTTTCGCTGTCTGTGTCTGTTGCGGGAAAAGAAGGGACATTGTGCAACCACGCAGAGCAGGGGCCCGGGTTATGTTCCCCCTACTCTCCCCACCCCCCGGCATCCTTCTCCTTGTTCTCCCACTGCCGCTGTGCCTAGTCAGCCACCCCTAGACTACCGGTAGTGCAATCTCTGCTCTGACTGCGCAGAGATTCAACTGTCCTGTGAGCTCACTGCGTTATCCGACACATGTCGCACGCGTAGCCCACGGCTTTCCATGAAGGCGGAGAATGAAAGTGCTCCTTTAGAATTGTGTGGAATCTTCCAACTCAAGGCAATTGCAGCCTGTTGGCCCTTTTCCCATGAATAGCAAAAAACAGGGGAAAAAAAAAAAAGGGAAAGCAGCCTTTCATTTCTCACTCTCTGTCGTGCCCATTACTCCCCTCAGCTCGACTTTATTAGCGCTTACTCACACTAGGACTTCTCCATGAATCTGACCGTAATTACGGCCTGGTTGGGATGTATCTGACCGCAATGAAGCCCACCGCTCTGTGGAAAAGGTCGTCGTGTGCGTACTACGCGGCACCTTAGTTGCCAAATTTCAAATTGCCCGACACACACGAGAGAGAGAGAGAGAGAGAGAGAGAGATGAAGGACAAAGGAGGGAGAATCGAGGCCTTAGGATTGGGGAATGAGGGATGAGGGAAGGAGAATCAGGATGATATGTGTAACGTCCATCCATGTTGATGGGAGAGGAGTCTGGAAAGAGAAAGAAGTGGAAGTGGAAAGGTTCTCTTTCCTAAAAGGGTCGTCCATTTTCGAAGGCCTTCTCTGACGTGTTGTCACAACTCATGATGCTTTCCAGAAATGGAAGGGTTTCATCAGTTTCCAATGATGAGGCAGATGTTGATGGAAAGAAAGATTTTCACATTTCTTTCTTGGAGGTAGCTAGTGAGCATGACGCAAAAATCCACCACAGGGCATACTCACAGTACGACTCTTTCTGTCAATTTGTGTCGGACACCGTGATTGCGGTCAGATTCATCCAGGTCGTGGCGTTATTGCTGTGAGACACAGCAGCGTTGAGTTTCCTCACCGCCTGAATCTGGACGTATTTGCGGAGATGTTCACAAAATCCCGTTGTTGAGAAAAACATAAAGTAAAACAAATCACGTTCAACCGCACATCTTCCACAAGCAGGTCCAGATTCGGCCGTCGAGGAAACTGAACGCTGCTACTGAGACTTGGTCCCTGTGCCATATGGAAACGAACAATTGAACACCAAAGAAAAAGAGGACAGCCCACAGAAAAAGAAAAAGAAGAAAAAAAAAAAGAAGAGGACAGTCTACGTGTGTGGGCAGACGGAAAAGGAGGCAAAAAGAAACAAGGAGACCTTTGGGAGAGGAACAAGGAGAACACCTTCTTTGGGAATCGAACACCGGCCGGGGGCCAAGTCCCACTAGCAGCGTTGAGCTACCTCAACGCCTGAATCTGGACTCTTTTGTGGAGATGTGCAGAAATGGTGTTGAGTTTCCTGAACTGCACGTCTCCACAAACACGTCCAGACTCAGGCGTTGAGGTAGCTCAAGGCTGCTAGTGAGACCTGGCCCGGGGAGAAAAAAAGGAAAGAAACGTCTTTTTGGGAGACGAAAAGGGCGAAAAAAAAGAAACGTCACTTTGGGAGAGGAACAGTCCCACAGTCCTATCGAGTCCCATAATGTCGTAATGAGGTGTCCTCGAGAGTCCCACTGTCCCAAAGCTTCTTGCACAAGCAAAAAGAACTCCCACCGGGTCTCCACAGAGTCCCGGAGCTGATCGGGCAAGGGAACCTCCCACAGCGTCTCAGACTCTCAGGGTACCCACGCGCTGGCACTTCGCTTTTTGCATTTGGTCCCAATCACAGCCAGAAGCAGTTGAAACAGTCCCTCAATCCTCTGCCTACGGTAGACTGAGTGTTCCTTCGGCAAGTTTGGGACGCACACGCATCGTTGTCTCGCTCAGAGGCAAATTTTAAACTCAGGGTTACAACTTGACGTTTCTGCAAAAAATGTCCCTTCCCTCCCCCTCCCCCCACCACCCACACACACACACGAAAAAAAAAAGAAAAAAAGAAAAAAGAAAGTCCCTTTCTCCTTCTGGTGCGGGACCACCAACGGTGGGAGATGAAGCCTGAGCAGGCAAGCACACGCATCCAATTAAAACTAAGAAACAAAATTCATATGAACAAATAATTTAATATTAAATAAACATGTTCTTACACTGATAAAGGATTCTTGGATCTTGTCTGCTCTCCTCTTGTCCATGAAAAGTATGAAAGTATGCTTAACCCCGCCAATAGAAAGGAGCCATCGGAACCTAAAAAATATATATATATATATATCAAAAATATAAAGTTTATTAAACATAGTAAGCTTTGTTCTCTCTCTCTCTCTCTCTCTCTCTCTCTCTCTCTTTGTGTGCAGCGGTGAATTCGATGTCGAAATTTGAGACATTGAATTCCCATTCCTTCCTTCCATTGGTCCCACGCTCCAATTGGTCCCAGTCTCCCACGTTCCAATTGGGCCGAATTTTTAATCCATTTGCCCCCATCCATCTCAACCTGACCCTGGTACCTAGATACTAGTACCTACCTACCTTAGTGGAGTTTCGTGAGTGATCTGTGGCCGAAGATCATGCCACCCTCCCTCGAGTCCTTTCCCATCATCGCTCGCTCCAACTGGGTCCCACAATGACTCCACATGCCTCTTTTTTTTTTTTTTTTTTTTGGTTCCTGCTGTGATGCTCACATACTATGTTTATGTAACTGATATTTTAAAAAATAATTTGGATGGAGGAATGCGGGGCCGTGCAGTATGTGATCTCCATCTGCATCCATCCGTGCTCACATGCCTTTTTTTTTTCCTTCTTTTTTTTGTCGTGCTCACATGAGAAATTTTGGCACCTCACGCACACTGAACGACAGCTGGGTGGGATCCCACTGGCAAACAGGATTGGATTGAATGCATGAATCTGGACGTGATTGTGGAGCGGTGCAGCAAATGGCGATTAAACTGCTTTTGTGCAATGTTTTTTTTTTATTTTTTTTTATTTTTTTATTATTGTGCTGCTACAATGTTGAAGTCTGAGCCAATGAAGAAACCCAACGACAGTACGGCAGTGAACGTTGCAGAGATCTAGGTCCCCATTCCCAACGACACTACGGTTTCAGCGCTCTGGAAATGTTTCGACTGAGCTGTGGAGCCAAGTCCCACGTGCCAAAATTCTGCACTTGTGGGCCCAGTCCCACTTGCCGAAATCCTGCACTTGCAGAGATCTACGGTCACAAGTGCAGGATCTCTGCAATTGGGCCCAAGTGCAGGATTTAAGGGAGAATGGGACCAATGGAGTGCAGGATCTCTTCAATCTGTGGTTAGAAACGAGGGGTGAGGGTAAGTGGAACTTGGGCCCTGGAATTGGGTGCCGTCAGATCGGCCCAGTGGAGGAAGGTCGTGGCCGTAATTGAGGTCAAATACACGAGGATTCGAAAGTGAGCGCATACTCACATGAGGACCTACAGTCTCAAAAAAATGCGGCAATCGGTACTCTGCCTATTTGGGACTTGAGGAGGTCCTGCTGGTGTGGTCACACGCACGGGCGGACTTCGTCCCGAAAGTACAAAGTCGCAGCCTCAGGGCAAGGCAGTCACACGGCGGGTCAGGACTCGAAAAAGTATATGGATTGTTCGTTTTTTTTTTGGTACGCCCCTTTTTTTTTTTTTTTTTTTTTTTTTGGTTGTTGCATGCGCCTAAATAAATAACACGTGGGCTGTCGCAGTTACATAAGTTGAAAATGAAAAAATCGAAAGGGCATTTGAGACCACCTCGGGAGGGGGAGGGGGTCTCAAATTGGGTCCTCTCGCGGCGCGGTAGGCCACTGACAATAGGGTGACCAAAAAGTACAATAGGGTAGGGGGAGGACCCAAATTTTGAGATTTTGGGTTACCAGCTCCCCGTGTGAGTATGCCCTGAGAGTGTGAGCACGCCCTCAGGAAGGGTGCAATCATCATGGAAATGACCGGCGGCCCCAGGTATTTCAGAAAAGCAGGCTCGTTGGTATTGTTGGTTTTCTTTTTTTTTTTTTTGGCTCAAAATTCAAATTGACGGGCTTCGTCATTGATTGATTCAACAAAGGGTAGAAAGAAAAAAAAGAACGAGATGTGAAAAAAAAAAAGGGAAACGGCTTGCCCCGTCTTCCTATTAGGCATCAGAGCGACCCAAATCTGCCCACGGTCAATGTCTTACGCATATTTACTGAAAAAAAAAAAGTGATCTTTTTTATTTCTTTATTGGTAGCCCCCTCTTTTTTTCCGGGCTGCTGGTGGAAGTCGGGGAAAAAAAATAAATAAATAAAAAATCGGGTCCAGCCTCCCCTCCTCCTCCGTGGAAAATCTCCATCTCCGGTCAGTCTAAACATCGGACTTTCAGTTTTTGTATGCGTTTGTCTCTTCCTTCTTTGGTGCAATCTGAATTTGAGCAATGCAGCCATAGGAGAGAGAGAGAGAGAGAGAGAGCGAGAGCGAGAGAAAGAGAGAGAGAGAGAGAGAGAGATTGAAAACGATGGTCGGCTGGCTGGCAGCGTGCATGTGGCCTCACTAACTCGTGAATGGGGTTTTGTCGTTTCGTCCTTGTTTGCGTACTCTCATTGGTTATGTGCAGGGGATGTATGAACTGTACATTGCCGCGCACAGAGGAGATAGGAGGCAAATGAAAAGGGAGGGGGCGGAGGCCGGTGAGAGAGAGAGAGAGAGAGAGAGAGAGGGCTTGAAGAGGGAGGGTGGATGAGGAGGGGGAAGGAGCACAAGGATGGAAATGTACGGGAGCGTCAAGTGAATTTCCTTGCCCGCGAGATTCTTTTTTGCGCATATTCTCGAGTATGGGTGGATGAGAGGGAGGGAGGGAGGGAGGCAGATTGCAGAGCCTGTTCGAGCGGATCTGAGAGGCGTTCCGTTTTGTGTCTTCGAATCGAGAGCCATCCTAGGCTTCCCGGCAACGGGTCCACGTGGCACTGCTCCTCCCCGGACACGTGGCATTCTATTGTACAGGTATCATCGACATCAACAATCGCGGCATCGACAACGACAGTTGGGATCTCGGCCGCGGAAACCACATAATGTCCGACTGTCCCCATTGAGATTTAGAATTTCGCGAGGCAGAACAATTTTTCGTTGCGGCCAATCTTTCCGAAGACTCGGAGGTGATCGATCAGAAGGGGGCGGGACGACGGGAGGACACGTGGCGGAGAGAGGGGGAAAGGGGGGGCGGGGGGGGGGG
>BFEA01000459.1:471449-488674 GCA_003427395.1 Chara braunii | reverse complement strand
TTTTTTTTTTTTTTTTTTTTTTTTTGAGTTTTGAGTCTTTTGACAGATTTTTGTTGGTATAAGAGAGGAATATAACGTCTGTTTCAGGGGGCATGCCCGCTAGGACTTCCCCAGATGTATGTGGCTGCAGTTAAGGCCGTTCCTCGATGTATCTGACCGCAGTTACGTCCACAGGTCAGTTCCACAGGTCATATGATGCCGGGGACAAAGCATCAGACACAGACCTCTCATGATTTCACTGACACGTACTCGCTCCACTGCACAACGTTCTAAATGTATCTGCGGCAAGTTATAGTCCAGATACGTCCAAAATGGTGTGGATTAGCTCGAATGTATCCGTCGGCCGCTTCACCTCTCCAAATATCTGGAACAAGTTCACAGTCCGGATTTTTCCAGACGCACGTGGAATGTTGAGTAGTGGAGCGATGTGGACTCTCATAAATTATTTAAAGGGTTGGTTGCTGGGGCCTTCACTCACACTAGCAGGGGTTGTGACAAGGGCTGGTCTTGAGAGAGATAGAGAGAAAAAAAGGAGGGTTGGTCTCGAGGTCACTCGTCTTTGGGAAGAAAAAGGAAAGGCTTGTGTATTTTGCATTTCTCTGTGTTCTTATCTTCGTGTCCTTTTTGCTTTCTGGCCCCCCCCTCCTCCTTTCTTTCTAATCTTTGCTCTAATCTTTGCTCTATTCTTTTTTTTTTTTTTTTTTTTTTAAAAGAAACATCGCTGTCGGGCGTGGGGGGGGTGCTGATAAGAGCAGACACCCCCCTCTACGCCCGCTGTTTGCGAATGGCTCTGTTCCATTGGTGGGGAGCTGCACCTGCTGGAAACCGGGTCCAGCGTCCCTTAACATTTAGGACAGGGAAGCAGTGTTTATAATGTTGTGTTGGCTGGTTTTTGCGGGACCCCAATCATGCAGAACAATGCAGAGATCCCTCTCTCTAGGCCTCGATGAACTTGGTGTTACAGTGCCATGTGTATCATGGTCTGAGCCTGCAGTTTATGATCCCTAATTTGCCTGGACTGTAATCAAGCACGACAATGCATAGTCCCCTGTCGCGAGGCCTGAAATGGACATGTAGTTGCAGTGCCCTATGCACCCTGGTCACAGTCGACAGCTACAAATGTCTTTCAGTCCTGGGCTGTTGTTCCCATAGCCCACACCAGTCCAATCGTGCAGAACAATGCAGAGATCCCTCTCTGCAGCCCTAGATGAACTTGTTGTTTCAGTGCCATGTGTACATGATCAGAGCCCACACTTTACAATCCATAATTTGACTGGACTCTAATCAAGCATGACAAAGCATAGCCCCTGTCGTGAGGCCTCAAATGACCTTGTTGTTGCAGTGCCCTTTGTACCGTGGTCAGAGTCCCCACGTCACAGCCCACTGTGGCGAACCGATTTCTGTTCCGCGCGATTTTCTGCGCGATAACAATGAGGGGTCCTAAGCTGGGAAGGATGGGCCAATTATGGGAGATCGGGATTGAAGGGAAATTGCATCGGTGTCCTCGTTTCTTTGTCTTTTTGCGTCGTCTCTTTTTGGGTGATTGGGTGCAGCACCGGGCAAGTCCTGGGATGATCGACTGAGTGGCGCGCCATAGAGCGCGCGAATAATACTGGTTGACGTCGTTCCTTTTCGTTTTTGTTGTTGGATTTTAGGCGAGGAGACCGCGCGGGAATTTTTGCTTCGTTCTTTTTGAATTTTCTTTTTTGAATCTTGTCGAACCCTGATGACTTTTGAAATATCGGATTTTTCTTTCAGAATTCGTGCTTTTCGCTTTTTCTAGGAATTTAGGAATTTAGGAATTTAGGATTTTTTGTTGCCGCGCAGCGCTTTTTGCTTACACGCTTCTTTTTGCGGCTGCAATGGAGCTCTGATTAGCCGGCGCCCTTAATCGTGTGTGTAACTGTAATTTCGGGCGGGCGCCATTGTAACTGTATCTTTCTTCTTGAACTTCGTATTTCCCGCTCTCACTTTTTCTCTTGCTGTGTCTAGCTAACCCGCGGACTGCATGCTCGGATCGATGCGTGGCGAGACGCTACGTCCCCCACGCCGTGACCTGGCCATGCAGAACACAGGCGCTCCGTCTCCTAATCTCCGTTCTAAGTCCTTGCAATTCTGTGTTCTTCGCGCATGCATGCACGACATTGCACACCATAAATTCCGGCTGCGCGATTAGATAGCTCTCTTAACCTGTTGTTGGAGGCTCGGGGAGCGTGATCAGTGAGGGTCGGCTCACGAGCAAAGTAAGAGGTGAGTTGAAGTGGGAGTCAGGCGACCCGACGAGCTGGTGCCAAATGCGCGGGGTTGACGCTGGCCACGACGGACTGTGGGCGTGGGCGAACCTGACGGGTGCGGGAGGACTAAGCAGGGTGACGACTTCGTGGGTTGGTGCGTGACGACGGACTGTCCGCATCGGAGAGAGAGAAAGAGGAAGAGGGAGCTGAGGTTGGTGGACGTGGATTTGCAGTTTCTTTGTCTTTTCTCCGCCATTGCTTTTGTATATAAATTTTGATCTCGGCTCAGGGCGATTCGCCCGTCTCCTTTTGTTTTCAGAATTTTTGCTTGGTTTCGGCTCACACTCATTTCGCGTTCGATCTCGATCTCGTTGTTGTGTGTTTTGTCAAATGAATGAATGAATGCCATGTTTGTTGTTTTTCTTTCGCCTGATCCTTGCCTTTGACTTGTCGTTTTGATACACTCATGAGCATAGTAGGAATTCTTTTGCGTAGTCGTCAATACTGCTTCCATTGTTGTTTATCCCCTTTTGAGCTACTGTTGTTGCTGCACCTTGCATGCTCAGGAACGAGAGTGTACGGAGTAATTAGGTGATTGGGTAGTATTTGTCTAGAGACAAGCGAGTACCTTGCAGGGATGCGTGTAAGCGCGATCTGATTTGCGCAGCCTACACGCATCCACGCGCGCCGATTCGCGGTCATTAACGAACTTGACACCTTCGATATCGGGTAGGTGGGAACTTCCCCTTCCCCAACGCGCCTGAACGGATAGGAGTCTACGATATCACATCGGAAAATCCCCTTGCTGATTAGACGCGTGCGGGAGGATTTCATCATACTGCAATGATAAGATGCCGAGCTCTTGGGATATAGAGTACTTCAAGTTCGACCCTAGGGTGAAAGAATGTATTAGGCAGAGATATTCATAATTCCTCTGCCTAACCAAGAATCGATTGTGCCCCAGGGAGTTTCACTGCGCCACCACCAGCGATCGGAGGTGCCCCGATTATCCAACTACGGATAACTCGCACTACTTCATATCCCCCGGCTTCGTCGTTATCACTACCCGTTTCCCTCCCTTCCGTCTCCTCCTCCCGTATCACCAACTCACGGTAGTCCCGTGGAATTCCATCGCCCCGTACTGGCCCCTCACGCCTTGCGGAAATTGCCGGCGACGCGGCAACCGACGAGCCTCTGAAACCAGGGTGCCTAACCCAAACACGTGACGACAGACGCCACGTGGCTACCCCCAAAGGCCCGACTCATCAGAATCACCACCATCTTGGGCAGACCTCTCCCCGAACCACCCCCCCCAAAACAGACGGATCGGACGGCCTTGAATGCACCGCGCATGCCATCTGCCTTATGCTGCACGACATACAACGCCAACAGACCGAAAGTAACTCGCCCTAAGCCCTATTGCATCTATGCCCCTGAAACCTTGCCATAGGAGATCTCAGTTCCGACCTGGGACTCCACCCCCACTTTCCCAAAAATCCTTGGCACACCCCTTTTCGCACTTCCAGGCCCACATCCCACTCCGATCAGGAAGTCGCGTTGGGCGTGAGGTTGTGCGTCACACTCTTACACGTCTCTTTCAGTCCTGGGCTGTTGTTCCCGTAGCCCACACCAGTGCACCGACCGAAGACTTTGCTTACCAGAATGTTGAGGTCTGTTACATCGTGCCCCAACTATTCCACCGGTGGGGATGTACTTGTACAGGAATCCTGGTCAGGGCGGAAACAAGACACAAAGGTAGCCGGTTAAGATGTCAGTGGTGTAGCTGGGCAATCTTCTTTCTTTCAGCCGAAATACCTTCCCGGGAGGCCGGATTCAGGACACGGAAGATAAACGCTGAAAATATCACTGTTGTGGCAGGGCAATCTTCTTTCAGCCGAAGCATCTGCCCGGCTTACCCGGATTTATGTAGTTGTAAAGTCATAAAGTCGCCAATTTTGTGCTGGCAGTCACGTCTTGTAGTCCTTCTGCCACGTGGTTGTCGATGTCTTGTTGTCGTCGTTATCTGTGGACAACTCATCAACCTATGGCCGACCCGTGATGAAGGGAATGTCGGGGTTCTGGAGGAGCGACCGGGGTACCAGGTGTGGGCAAAGGAGGGGGGCAGGGAAGGAGCAGAGAAGGAGGATGGGGAGGATTGGAGCAGGAGGTGGGGGAGGGGTGCAGAGGGGGCCAGTGGACTGTCTGCGACAAGCACAAATTTCGTCGGGAGGTAGGGGACTTCGAAACAAATGAACGGCCTCCTCTCCCAGGTCGATTATGTGGACCTCCATGGTATCCACCGGATGTCTAGGCAGTCAGTCAGTTCCGAAAATTTGTTGTGCGGATCCTGCCAGTGGCTACCACAGGTGGCGGTAAATCAGAACTATAGTATCCTTGGCTGCCTGTTCCTTCTCCTCTCAGCACACCCGTTTCATTTCTTTCCATGCATCATGCGTTCGGGCTCTGATCTCATCTTCCGTTGTTTGCTACGCTTGTTGCAGGCCAAACTGATGGTCTTTTCTTTCAAAAACACATCTAGCTCGCCATATGAGCATTAGTATGTGGAGGCGCATGTAGGTAAAGAGATTGGCAGCATAGGGAGACCATCGAGCCAGCAGCTGCTGGTTTTTGCCGAGTAGGAGAAGATCCAAGTCCCAAGGAATATGATACACTGATACCCTTTGAGGGAGTGGAATGCTGCATCCCACCATTGCAATATTTTGGTGACCATTGGAAACGCCAGTAGGCAATACTCCAATGTTGCCCTGGCTGGCGGCGTTGCTCTGCCACAGTACGAGCAGATGGGGGACAACAGTCCTTTCTGTTCCAGGTTTGTACTGGACACCAACCAGTCGGGGGACACATCGATGCACTATCTGCCATTGAAGGGATCTGAGGTTTGTTGGCATGACCTTGGAGTAGTTTGCCCACGACAGATTGTGTGTCAGTTGGGCATCTAGCGGCGAGTCCCTTTCCCATCTTTGGATCACAATTCGGTTAAGGGGCAGGTTCGGGCATGAGGATCGGTAGACCCCTTTAACCGTGTATTCCCAGAAGCTCATGGGTTTGTGCTCGGGCCATTCCCATTCGTCTGGGTCAAACTGTAGTCTCGCCACTCACGTGGATGGTTCATATACATAGTATCCTTTGTCAATATCCCCCACCACCCTCACTTGCATAAGCGCTTCCCATTTCTCGGTGGTGTCCAGGTCTTCAGTCCTAACAATTTTGGAGAACTTGGCATCCGGGAGCTGGGATTGGTAGGCCTACAAAGAGCACTATCCGTCCTCGATATTATGAACGTTCGAGGCGACAGCAGTCGCTACACAGAGTGTTGGGCCAATGGGGCGCCACTGCCGTCCACGGAATCACAATCAACTCGTTAAACGGTAGTAGCAGTGAATAAGGAAGAAAATGCGTATCAATAATGACAAAGCCTGCTCCAACAAATCCTGAGCACCGAGTTTCGGGAGGGAAATGATATTGGCCACCGATCTTGGCGACGGCTTCTCGTACGTCCTACTCTCATGCACCTGTCCTGTTCTCGTTGTACGGGAAGGGACGTGGCGAGAATGCGGGAGGCCGGCGCCCAGTCGGATTGGGGCCTTCAGTCTACATGGCGAATCAATCAATAACCGTTCATCGTCAATCCCCGTTTATCGATTGGGTTTTGCCTTTATCTATCTGAAATATACAAAGCAAAGTGGGAACATCTTTCATTTCTCAGGGGGGAAAGAGAGAGAGAGAGAGAGAGAGAGAGAGAGAGAGAGAGAGAGAGAGAGAGAGAGAGAGAGAGAGAGAGAGAGAGAGAGAGAGAAAGCTTGCAATAGTCTATGGTTTCGCCCATAAAGTTTCATATAGTGATCGTAGGGGCGGTACCTACATCAAGTGGGACATAGCTAGAGATCCACGTACACAGGTCATACGCGGCGCCCTGCTTCCTTTCAAGAAGGCAAATCGCCTTCCGGGTTTGTGAAACGAGGGCAAACCGCATAAGGTGGGTGGGACGTATTCTGGAGTGAAGACCCGCTCGGAATCACATCATCATCAGATCTAAACACTCTTGCATTCTCGAACAAGATCCCGACAATATTGTTCTAACCAAGAACTCAATCTCAACCCACTCTCCATAGCCCTTCAGCCGAATCAAAGACCAAATCATCAATGACAAAGCATTCGCAATTACTCGCCTCGGAAGGTGCGAAAATGACAGCCATATATTGTCAAGGGTTCCATGTGCTATGCACCCCTGCCCCGTTATTCCAAGTCTAATCAAAGTGTCAACCCATCAGACAACCATTCTCAAACATGCATAATCATTCACATTGGAAGATGAGCGAGCGAAATGAACTCCATAGAGAACAATCACACAGAAGTATGGAGATGAAAGAGTTTCCGGCTTAACTACCGTGAAGTTCCATTCATACCAAGGAATAGGACAGAGACAAGGCGGCCCATCCGCCGTAAAGTTCCACCATGGCCCCGGGCCATTCATCCATCCAACTCATGTCACTCCTCATACCTGCACCGACGGTCCCGGCCGTCGCATGCCACCTGCCACCATTATGATCGCCACCCCGCCGACTTAGTTTTTGCGCGGGCTTGCCCCGATCCCAAAGTCCGTCGTGGCGATCAGGCACACAACCAGCCAGTCTACAGTGAGCCCGTCGGGACTTTTCGACTCGCATCACCTGCATACCATCTAGCCACTGCTTCCCAGAAGCTGGTTGGCGAGTTGAGAGAGAGCTTTGTGGATGCGCCGACGGAATTTATAGTTGCGAGAAGGGAGAGAGATGCGGTGAAAGATGAAGAGTAGGGTAGAGGAGGGTAAGGGAGGGTAAGGGAGGGCTTGAGGGTGATCGCCCGTTGAAAGCCATGTTGATCCCACACAAGCCGATCTCAACCAATCAGATTCGTCGTGCAGTAGGAATCTCCTCTTACACGGCGCTTCTCCTTGGCTAGATGGAAAGGGAGGATCGACCGGGTTTTCGAGCGCAGGTTTTAGAGCGGGAAGAAGAAGAGTGTGAAGGATAGCGCGAAACGGGTCCAAGATTCAGATGATCAAGAAATAGAAAAAGGGCACACGCGGGGAAGGGGGGGGGAGGGAGGGGAACAGTTACAGGGGGAAGGAGCGAGAAAGCATGTGCGCGCGAGGGAAGACGCGGAGAGAAGCGCGAGAAGGAAGGAGGAGGGAGCTTGCTTGCATGGTGCCGAATAGCAAAAGAAGAATGGGCACCGAAACAGTTGCAGTTTTTTCACAGTCCTACACTAATTCAAAAATTGAAATCACCATATCCGCGTGAAAAGCAGACGCGGGAAAAGAAAGAAAGTCCTACGCCCATCCCTATTCCTACAAAATTCCCAGAGTTTCCCTTGTCGAGGCCGAGAACATTCACACATGAAAGGACACACCGCGTTCCGTTAATTTCGGAATTCCTAACTGTCGAGCCAAATTCCGAGCGCGCTCACTAAGAAGCGCATAATTCCCATGCATTTCCAAATAAAAAAAATGACGGAATTTTAAGAACGACTAGTGCTGACAGACGAGGTACCTTTAATCGAACAACAACAGAGGGGGAGGTTTTTGGGGGCCAATTGAGACCTATCTAGATGCAGAGAAGACACGGGAAGGAAAGGGGTCCGAAAGATGGCGCAGGTTCGGAAGCTAGTTCGTCACATATGTGACGCGAAGGGGGTTCCAAAATTGTGCGATCTCGCGATTGCATGCCATGGCGGAGGAGGAGGGAGGGGGAAGAGAGGATGAATGAGGAACCAAGCATATAAGGAGAGAAACTGACCGCATCTGCACAGAGAGTTAAGCAAGAGTTCATGTTGACGCCAACGTCAATTGCAATATCTTCGCGAGTCTGCTGGCTCGAGCTGCTGGAATCCCCTTGCGTTCTTGATGGTCGGAGATTGTCCAGGTGACACCATCATCATCCGCTGATTCTCCGTGTGCTCTGCACCCCTGCCCCGTCATTGGAAGTCCGCCTGCCAATAGTCGACAAGGAGAGGATGATGGAGAGGTCGGGGCCACTCAGATGGGAGTGGAGGAAAGTAATCCGCCGCTTCGTCACCGAGATCGACGAAATGGACGATCCGGTGTGCACGGGGGAAGCGATGATTGGGTCGGGACAGGGATAGTAGGTAATCGGGGTATAAGGAGGGGATGGTGCAGAGGACATTATCCCTTAGGGACTCGTAGTCCTCCACGGAGGGAAAGGTGTCGGAAATGATACAGTACAACTCCATATGGTTGAATTGTACCCAGGCGACACTGAAGAGGAGAATATTGAGAGGGAAGGAGGGGGAACGATGGGGGAAGACCGTGCACAGGAGACGTGCGGCGAATTGATGACAAAAGGTGCGGCTGGCGAAGACACGATAGTCCAGGGGGAATTCAAGGTGGGGGAGGGGACGGAAGGAGAGGTAATCAAGGGGGCGGCGGAAGACGGGACGAGGACGGTACGTCCGAGTCGGAAGGAGGACGGGGACGAAGCGTGGAGGGGGTGGAAACGGAGGGAGATGGCGAGCGAAAGCGGCGGCGCCGGCGGGAGGTTGTTGCGACATCATGCCGGCTGGCGGCGTCTGAGGGAACGACTGGATTCAACGCGGATCCTCCTCGAACGGCAGGAGGCGCTCGTGCTGGTGGGGCCTCTCGGGGCTCAGGTGCCGACCCCTCTTCTTCTTCCTTTGACGTCGACCGTGCTTTCGACTCCTCTTCCTCCGATAGCCCGACGATGGCTATGCGACCCGGGTCATCGTCCGACGGCAGCAACTCTCCGTTCTGTCGATGTGCTTTCCAAAACTCATCGAAGTCGGAGTTATCCGGTGCAAGTTCATTCAGGTCCAGCTAGCACTAGACCGTAGTATCGTGATCGCTTAGATACTGCCTGTAATCCTCCGTACAGTTCACCCATATTACAGTTGGCGTCAACTTCCTCTCCAAGGTCACAGGTTCACCCTGGGCCGGATCGCTCGGATTATAGGAGATGATGTCCGTCGGCAAGTCGTCGACAAGCCAAGACAGGAACATGAGGAGCTCGTAGGGGACCGTTGCTCGTCCGCCCTTAGTGATTTCCCCGCACAACAGCCCTGCCAACGTGTCGTTAGTGGTCGATTCTTTCGGCCACAGCTGCGCCAGCACTAGCGAAATCTCATGAGTGCGCTCCAACTCCCGATTACTGTAATACCGTGACGAGTGGCACTTTACTGTGAGCATACACACACTAACCGTCGCGAATTCGGCCCACTTGCGGATGTAAGCTGGACTGAATGGAGGGGTTGAGGCGGGACAAATTTCCAGAGTGAGGAGGGGGTCGGCCCAAGATGGCCAGATGATCGGAAGGCCGGAGGGGAGAGAGAAGGTGGAGAAACGATTCATTGGCGCTCGGGATAGGGATGGAGATGGGGCAGCGGACGAGAGGGGCGATCAGTGGCGCTAGTCCGAAGGGAGAAGGTATCAATGCAATCAGTCCCCACTACTTGTCGCCTTGGTTGGGCTAGTCGTTGCCGCCAATCAGCTACCAACTCCTGTCCCCACTCGTAAAGACGGGTTTCTACTGCATTGCGCCGCTGCAAGCCGATGGTACACAGATCACCGCTTAAAGCCACGATTACTGTCACGTCGCTCTGAGTAGGTCGTGAGAAGCGATGTCGAGCGCTATCGGTCCTGCACCGCACAGGGTAGCGCGGGACCCTCCCGACCGCGTCACGCAGCAGTTGGTCTAATTCCTCGTTGCAAATATACATGTGGAGCTTCCGCAAGTCGCTCCGGCCGAGTGCGCCAGCCATACCTCTCGCGAGCCCCTACGATAGGATAGGGCCTACGTGAGGCACGACTTACCTACACCTTACGGGAGCTGTCACCTCCCTTCGGTGGGAGTATCCCCGCCGAGCTACCAGTCCACAATACGAGAGCTAATCAGCTGCAGTCGCAGAGGTGGACCAGCCGAGGGCGTTTCTCGTTCGCTGTAGCATAGGGGGTACGCGCGGTAATTTCGCCTCTATCGAACCCGCACGCGGTCCGGCATCATGGGGGGCTGAAGTCCCAAGCGCGGCTCGTCGTCGGTCGACTAGGACGCATCCCACTCACCACGCGCACACCACTTTACGAAAAAAGAAAAAAAGAAAAAAAAAAACACACACACACATATACGAAACGACACAATACAACAACGCGACAAAATTCCTAGTCCCTTCAGTGGCCGTTCCATAACTTTTCGATTGCAGCCATTGGATACGCGTCGCGCGCGAGACTTAGTATAAAACCGCGTGGACGCAGGGCCTACTCATTATCGACTCGCAATGCAAGCGTACGCAAGCAGTCACAATGATGACGTACTATATAGTGCCCATAATCAAGCGGTCCCTCGTAGATCCGAGTACCGCTTATGACACTCAAGTGTCAGACTGGAAGTGTTGTGAGGGCCTAACCCTTCACGACATTGCACAGCTGAAGGAATAGCCATGCAGTCGCCGCGAGACCCCCGGCCTTTGGTCTGAGCGTCTCGGTAGGCAAGGCAAATAGGCTCTGCACGGGGGCAGACTCCTTCCCTGCAGTGTAGAAGGCGAGTTGGAATCGAGTCGTAAACCGACGAATCGGCAACCGACCTGTTATCAGTGATAACAGATGATGATCCTTAAGGGATCAAGCTGAATCTAGTCCGGATCTTGAATCAATCAAGAGGGCCTGTAACACATGACAGGTAAATCTTATAGGCTAAACCTATAAGTTGATGGAGGACAATCTCCATATTGTGACCTTACTCAAATTATCTTGGTTAACTATGTCTAAGCCTACCTCTAAGCAATATGGCAGAATCTTCCCTTAGTCAGAGTAGACTTATCAAAACCTCCACCTGTCAAAACATAATCGATCTCTTTTAAACTAAGAAAATTTCGGCAGCGCTTCCCGTAGGAAAGTGTCTTTCTAGAATTTATATGAGTTTAGATATGAAAACAGAAATAATTTCTAACTCTGGAAAGTCAAATTCTGTCCAACTCCCTGAAATAGTAGAAATTTGGGCAGCACTCTCTTTAGAAAGGGAGACCTCCCAGATTTATACTAAGTAAGACATGAACTCAAAAAACAACTTGAGTTCAACTTAGACAAGATTTAACTAACTCCTTAGTTTTGCAGAAATTTCGGCAGCCCCGCCTCTAGAAAAATGTTTTTCCAAAACATATACAAAGCTAAGTCCAGAATTTGAAAGCAACTTTGATTTCCCAAAGTTCAATTTTGTCTAACTCCCTGAATTAGCAAAAATTTGCGCAGCACTCCCTTTAGAAAACGAGACTTCCCAGATTTTAACTAAGTCGGATATGAGAAAAAACAAAGCTGGACTTTTGACAAGTCAAAATTCGACTAACTCCTTGGATTTGTAGAAATTTCGGCAGCGCTTCCCGTACAGAAAGTAGCTTGCCAAGATTTATACAAAGCCAAGTATAAGAAAATATCTCAGAAAATGCAGGAATTGACCTAAGTAAAAAAAATTATCACAGAAAATGCAGGAATTGACACTAACTCCTATGGCTCTAGCACGTGGCGAGCAACTAAAGCAACTACCTATCAACCTGAAGCTCAGACTAAGTAGTGACCTCACTCAGTCACATGCAAGCCAAACCACAAAAGTAAATACTCTCACCAGCCCCAAGTCAACCTGAGCAAACAATAGTTCATGGCCTCTCAATGATTTAACCCTTTATACCCATCTTACATAAGGCATAGGTTAGACTGCCTGAACTTACAGAGCGCACCTAACTTAGCCAGGCCTAGAGTCAAAATACCTAAACTTATAGAGCGTTCTGATTTGGCCAAGTATACACGAACAGAGGGCACAACTACTTTTCTCTTCTTTGGGCACATGACTAGACCACTTTAGTCGCCCTGGACTGTTTAAAATATCCAAGTTATATATACTTATCTTCGCCTTTGTCTTCTAAAGCTGCATATGACTGAACTAACTTAAGTTCAATCTGCCCTAGTTTAGCACCAATTCTATTCTTAGTTATACTCTCTTCAAGTTATGATACGGCTATAGTTAGACCACCTAAACTTATAGAACAGTCTGATGAACTCGTTCTTAAATAGAATAGTAATAAAGTATAGCCAAGTTATAACCATTGGGTTCCAACATGTGCGAGGCTTTGAGCCAGACCCCCTGAACTTACAGAAGGGTCTAACTCTCTGCCAGATTCGTTTCTATTTGAGCCATCATGTGTGTGGCATCGAGTCAACCCCCCTGAACTTACAGAAGGGTCTGCCTCCTTGCCAAGATTATTCCTTCAGAATAAGAAGCAGGAAGAGACTGAGCCACCTGAACTTACAGAACAACTCGGTCTCCTCGTTCAGAAAAAAAAAAAAAAAAAAGTAAAATCCCAATGAAAACAAGGCAACCCAAGGCACAAAAACTTATTGAGCGCCCTGAGTCCCTGAATATCAAGCACAATCAAACTCCTCACAGGTCAGAGCAGTCAGGCTACCTGAACTTACAGAACAGCCTGACCCTCCATGCAAACCATATCATTGGGTCTCCCCTAACTTATGGGGATATCCCAGCCTTCAGACTAATCAGACCCCCTAAACTTATAGAAGGGTCTGACTTCTCCATGCAAAACCAAAATAAAACAAAGCGCTGGGGTTTCCCAAACTTATGGGGACTCCCCAGCGCTAATAACCCGGTCAATCATCATACAAATCCTCCCATCATCCTGCGCTTCCCTGGTGCAGTTCTTTTCAACAGTTTGACTTTATACAACCAACAAAGTTGAAACTGAGACTTGAGCAGACATTCCTTTACTTAGTATTGTTCAGTGTCCTGAAACTCAAACCAAGAAATAAGATAGGGTTGCACACCATATACTCAGCCAAAGATGCAATGGGAAATACAAATAGGGGTTATATCTCAGGTGTATAGAGGGAAAAACAAATGGTTACCTGTCATTTCCCTGCCTCCAGAGCCTCGCCTAGGCTCCGGCATAGCTCCCGCAATCGGTGGGTGGACTACCCACAGAGTCTTGATGCGGTCCTACGGGTTGCAATGCCGCTTGCCGCCTTTCCCTCAGATCAGGATCAGACTTAGAGTAAGAAGGGTAGAAGTAGGAGGTTTGAGACTCTCAGATACAAGAGGGGTGCTCTCTAGCTCACTGGAGAGGGCCTTGTCATCTGGGTTTGCCTGAGGGCCCCACAATGACGGCCAATGTACCAGCTTGGTCAAACTCTAAATCAGCCGCCGAAGTCGCACATCTGACGACTCCCCAATCTGCAGCAATAACCCCTCCTTCCAAAGCTCGATCACTCCCCCAAGTCCATCTGCCATGGCACTCTAGACTCCAACAGGTAGTGATAATCGCTACGGTATGCAACAGTACGCAACGATCTCAGCAGCGGCTTCTACCAGTTGGCCGCAGCCTGGGAACAACCAAGGGCCGCAACTGAGCAAAGTCAACAACAATCAGTCTGTGCGCAGTCCGTGGCAACAACACACAGCAACGGCCTGGGCCCACCCTGCAGTGTAATCTGTGCCTGGCCAATAGCGATAGTAACAGTCCGTGCTCAATTTATAGTAGCAGCACTTGACGACGGTTAGCAGCAACACCAGCGATCGCCAGCAGCCGCAGTTCACGCTCAACCAGTAGTATCAGCGGTTCACAATGGTATAGACTAGCAGGCGGCGATAGTGGAACACAGCGGTCCGTAGTCCACAATCTGTAGTCGGGAGCCCACAGTCTTCAGCTCACAGGCGACAGTCTTCCGAATCATCTTGCTTCGATAGACTATCTAACTCAGCGGTCTGTGGGCGGGTCTTATACCTCCTTCAAACAGGAGCTCTGCGTTGCCCCTACCAGTCACGTGTGCAGTGCACCATCCTACAGACAGTCTTCAATCCCCTGGTTCGTGCTTCCAGATAGATAGGATGCGGAATTCTCACCCGCAAATCGCATATGCAAATGCAACATAGGCAACTGTCGGTCACAGATGGATACGTGTTGGCTTCCAGAGTGAGATATTCGCATAGAGTAGTGGCCCAGATCCTTGTCTGGCCCCCGGCGACAACTACCTTTGTATGTAATCTGCTCAAGAAGTTATGGCCACTGAGATCGAGTTCGACACTCGTACTAGCTGGTAGCCTCGCAACTTGCCACGCTGCTAATCGTTGGTTCGTCTGCCAACGCATCAGGCCTTTCGGTTCATCCCACACCGCCTGCTCCCGAGGCAAACTTTCCAATTTTTCGGCGGACTCTTGCTACCACCACCGCTAGAATAGGTAAATCGAATGACCCTTTTGCCGGATCATGGAAATATACGCTGTTGTCTTAGTACTGTGTGCGGCGAGATTTGAAAGACGCTACCCCGTCGAAAAAACGGGCATCGCAACGGTCCACAGGTAATTCTCGAGCTCTCGCTGAGCAAAATCAAATGGAATCTTCCGCCAAATATCGTTCAGGTACGTGCCCTCTTGCCTTGTTTCCCACACTTTCGCTATTTGCCCTTGATTTGCAGATGCACCTAGCCGCCTACTGGGCCAGGTCCGCTCACAGCCCCCGGAATGGAGTCTACGAACGGAATGAGATCCGCGGAGAAGACCGCAGTCGGGGTACTTTCTTTCTCTCTGTGTGTAGGTGCAGGCAGTATCGCGCCTTAGTCCTTAACGCATCCGGCCTACTGCCCCGGCCAGATTCTCCCAGTTAAACGTATCGACGGATATGTTGTCGAACTCGAATTTCCCCACCAGCAGGCGCCGTCCCTTTCTATCGTACCTCGAATATTAGCAATTGACACTCAAAACTGACCTCATTCCTGAAGTCGCCCGGTATTAAAACTCTCAAAACGACCCCTTCCCCGTCGAAATCCATTTGCTAACGAACGCACAACGCCTTCTCCTTCCTCGTCCATTCCTCTCCCGCCATAACTCCACAGAGGCCTTCTCTCAACTTACTCCCAGAGTACTAAGTTTTAGCTCAATCTAACAGACTAGTTAGACTCGCCCAGTCAAAAAAACTAACTCTAACATTTTAGATCGGGAAACTCGATCAAGAATTGAGAAAGTTATTGCGACTTCACTCCCTCTCCTTTCGCTCGTTTCTCCATAGCCCGACGCACCCCATATTTTCTCTAACTGTCCTCTCACCAATCCTACGCCCAAACTAATACCGTCATCTGCTTCGCCCGGGGCAAAACCCCCCGAAACGAGTCTCCATTTGCCCGATTCGGTGAGAAAACGAGTGAGTTACGAAGTATTTCCTGCGCCATCCCCGTCACGCTGCTTTGCCATCACCCTCTCCTTTCGAATGCACCCTGGCGCGGAACTCGACCAGGTTCACCCTTGGTTTCCCATCACCCCACTCCCCGGTCTCTGCACTCCGCCTGTTCACACCGTCGGCAGTCTAGTGCCCTGCCGCATCGTGGCTTACCGTGCCATCGCCCTCCGACTGCTCATCACCCCACTTGCCTAGCCCGTACCGATGCCGACCACCCCACGCAATTCGGCAGACTAACGCACCGCGACCGGGCAACACGACACATTCGGGTTGCAGGAACTCAAACAACTGACAAAAAGGGAAGCGGGGCCACCACCCTTGGGTTTATACGTTGTGAGGAAACCCGGGGAAGGTTCGCCTACCGTTCGCCGAAGCCAAGGGCAACGGCGCCTGTCACTCGCCTCGCCCGCCTCCGAGGTCCTCGGCGATTAGCAGGGTGATGGCCTCAGCACTCACCTGCTGCATCGCCATTATGAGTTTCATGTCCGAAGACTCTCGCTGCCTGTAGGATTATAATGAGATTAATTAATCAGAAATATTCGCCGTTCTTCGGGCTCGCCTTTAGCGGTAGGGCCCCCCAACCTCCGTCACTCTCTCTCCGTCTCATCAGCCTCACATACTCTAGGGGTTCAACCGGGCTCAGACGCCCAGTTCGCTGTATCAGACTCAAAAGTTCCCAAGCGTTCTCAGGCTTAACCAAGTATCCCCGTACAACTCAAAAGAAGAGATTAAATAAATTATACTTTAAATGAGTAACAAATAAAAATAAGTTCACTTGAAATGTCCTCTCCCGCTGGCAGCGGGTTGCCTGATTTGCAGTTCACTTGAAATACCCTCCCCCGCTGGCAGCGATTTACCTGATTGGAAGTTCACCTCGAAATGTACTCCCCCGCTGGCAGCGGGTTGCCTGATTGGCGGTTCACTTGAAGTGTACTCTCCCGCTAGCCGCGGGTTATCTCATTCGCAGTTCACTAGGAATGTGCTCCCCAGCCAGCTGTGGGTTGGCCAATTGGCAGATCACGAGAGATGTGGTCTACCGCAAGCAGCGGGTTGCCCGACTGATAGATTACTGGAAGTGTGCTCTCCCGCTAGCAGCGGGTTGCCTGCTTGGTGGTTCACTTGAAATGTCCTCTCCCGCTGACAGTGGGTTGCCTGATTGGCAGTTCACTCGAAATGTACCCTCCCGCTGGCAGCGGGTTGCCTAGTTGGCAAGTCACTGGAAACGTGCTCCCCCGCTAGCAGCGGGGAGGCAAGTAGTGTTCAATTGCCAGATTGATGTGTCTGGCTGCTCCCGCTATCATTGGGGGTACTTGAAATGCTTGATTACCGAATCAGGGAAACTGGCTGTTCCCGTACTCAGCGGGTATACTTGGAATGCTCAATTACAGAATTGATGAAAATGGTCGTTCCCACTATCAGCAATTATACTTGGAATGCTCGGTTACCGGATTGGTGAAAAATGGTTGGATGTAAACTTCTCCTTATCTCTCCTACTTCGTGCGTCAGTAGCTGCTATTCTCGCTAGCCTGATCTACCGTAGACGGTCGTCCGGGTAGGTGCGTGGAATATCCACAAATACATACACAAATAAATTAATAAAAATCTCTCAGTCACTCTCCTTCACTCTCTCACTTTCTAACTTCGATTCTTTCCTTTCTTCCCCCATCAACACACTTTCTCTCTCTCTCTCTCTCTCTCTCTCTCTCTCTCATGGCCTGTCTAGTCTTC
>BFEA01000459.1:449870-466701 GCA_003427395.1 Chara braunii | reverse complement strand
TATATATATATATATATATATATATATATATATATATATATATATATATATATATATATATATATATAAAACGGCCCCGCGACAGCAAAAGGCGAGGGGGATAGTCCCACAGGCCCGTCAACCCCTCAAGCCTTTTCGTCGCGCTCCTCTGCTCCCTTGCCGCATACTATTGGCCTCGATCCGTGCGTCCGCTGCGTACCAGTTCGGTGCTGTAACCTACAGGGCTAAGCCCAAACCTGGTACCAGCAGGCCTGGCTCACCTTAGTAAGAGGTGGCGCACGGCCCTCGGGGCCAAGGAAGCGCCCTATGCCACTTCCCGGCCCACTCTCGTACAGAGGACCACCCAACCCTCACATCGGACTACCGACCTTGCCGCGGCTTCCCGTCCTTAGCCAAATCCATCAGGTCCCATCATCTGGATTTCTGCGTAAGTCCACACCGGCCCCCCCGAACTGTCTACCGCATCCCGTGTGACCAGGGAAAAATGCACTTATAGATTAATCAGTTTGATCAAACAGAAATGACATACGTTGTTCGAAATCTACGCCACGTCTGCCATTCGTAATCAACCTAAGGAGAAATCTCGCGCGCCTTAAACTTGCGCGCCCACATTCCCTCTAATCTGACCACGCACTTAGTCACTGTAGCCTTCAGACATCGCTGCGTCTCGTGCAACGCATTCAAACCTTTAGACTTAGCTTATTTTCTGTCATTTGCAAAAACCAGGGCAGATACCCTTGTAAGGGTATTCGCACCGACAACGACGGAATACCGACGCCTCTGCCAAGATGACTGCCGAACCTCGATCGGTGGATATAGTTATCTCAACAGCGGCGCACCAAGCCCCGTTGCTGAAGAGCTGCGCAAATCGGAGAAGGTCAGGACTGAGACGGGGATGCGTGACCTCGCGAAATTGCAACAAAGTTCGAGGTTGAAGAAGCTGAGGTGGAAGGGCCGGCTCAATGACAAAACTCATGGCGAAGGTGAGGGGGAGGTGGATTCAGACGAAGGAAAAAAAACAAGTTCCTCGTCTGCACTGGAGGAAGGAGAAGAAGATGGACTGGGGTTCTCCGAAGGAGGGAGGGGGCGAAACTAGGAGGTGTGACGGACAAGGGGAGGGAGCTATGGCTGGCGCTGGCCTCAGGCGCAATGCGCACCGTGTTGGCTCCGTTAGGACCAAGTTCTATGACGTGAAAGCAACCAGAGAATTTGGGAGCGAGTTTACGGTCGCGTGCACATTTGCGTACCTGGACCCGATCCCCTAGCTTATATTGGTGTTGCGGGCCATCATTCCCATTCCGGGACTCGTAGCTACGGACCTGTCTACCGTGGGCCAGTTCGGTCATTTTCTGTCTTTCCCGGGCCAGCTTAGGAACGGCCCTTTCCATTAAGTCCGCATATCGCTTGGCTTTGACCTTAAGGGCCGCACGCGTGTCCCTACCCCCTTTTTCGACAATTTCTGTGATACCTTGATTATCGACACATGGAAGGCTAGTGGTCCGAAGTTGGAAGGGCGTGAACCCCGTGGATTCATGAGGGGTCGCTCGATGGATCCCGACGATCTGATAGACGATCTCGGGCCAAGGACGCGTATCACGAGCTGCTAAGTTCTTACGGAGGGCGGTCTTAATCATGCGATTCGCATTCTCACCCAACCCGTTCGACTGGGAAACATGGGGAGCAGTGTGCCGGAGAGCAACGCCACGGCGCATTAGTAATTCCTTTACCTCAGCCTTGAATTCAGATTCATTATCAGTTAGAATCTCCTCTGTATCTAGATGGGTATTGAGGAATTGATCGATGTATGTGGCTATTTCTGAGGCCTTACGAGTCTTACACGGGTAGACTTTGATATATTTCGAAAAATGGTCGATTAATACCAAGAGGATGGAATACTCGCAGCGGTTGGGGCCAGTAGGCACGTCAATATTTGTCGTATCCATACTGACCCGGTGAAAAGGTCGTTCCACCTCTGTCGGGACGATCGTATTTGGTCCATGAATGGGTGCACGGTCGGCCGCACAGACCAGACAGTTAGCAACCACGTGCTTCACATAATCCCGGATATTAGACCAGAACCATCGATTTTGATCGATAGTTCCCTCGGTGGCACGTATTGTGAAATGAGCGGCCTGTTCCTCGTGCGCCGATCTAGTCCAGTCATATCTCTGGAAGGGATGGGAACCGTCAACCATAATCCTGAGCCGTCTGTCTTACGCTTCTTCAGATGTCCGTTGATCCATCGATAATCTCGGGATCTTTCGGTAGCTCGACGCCTGTCGTGCTTAGGGAGATGGTCCAACGGTTGGCCAACTAATTTAGCTAATAATATTTTGTCCGTCCATACCTCCGCCTGTCGATACTTCTCATCGTATTCAAGGCCGTCCGTTCGGGCAGCCTCGAACCGAACCTCCGTAGGAAGTTTGTCCGTCCTACACAAGGGGCATCTCCATTCCTTACTACTCGTTCTGTATCGAACACATGCGTCATGTGCACGATTGACACACGTGGCGCATTCTACCCAATCGGTAAATCCGGACTCAAAGGGATAGCAGTCTACCCCATAAACTCGAAAAATACACGTGCAAAAATAACAAAACTTGTCCTGAAGATTGGCGAGAAAGTCCGAGTGAGCGAGGGGAGTAGAAGAGGCGGGAGAGACCAAGAAAGGGGGAATTTCCATTATTCCGAGAGAGGGAGGGAGAGAGAACCAGGGTACACGCATCCACTTAACCCTTCGGCAGGATCTCCACTTGTTCGTACTGAGGCTCGTTCTTTGGCTCTGGATCGCACCAAGGGATCACCTCCTCACTCCTGGGTACCTTGTTGGGGCGGTGGAGTCATGTCAGCCTGTCCGCGTTACCGTGTCTCTCGTGTCTCTGATGACGAATGTCAAAGTCCATACTGTGCAATGTGGTGGCCCATCGCCCGATCATGCCCGAGTAATCCTTGGATTTCTTCAGTACCAGCAGCGGTTCGTGATCGGTCACCAATGTAAACTTCCGGCCATATAAGTACGCTCGGAAGTGACTGATCCCCCACAAGGCCGCGTAGCATTCCCTCGTCGGGGCAAAGTAGTTGCGTTTACGACACTGACTTGGACGCGTATTCCACCACGTGTTCGAGGCTGTCTGGTCCCACCTGGGCCAAGATCGCTGAGACGGCCTCGGGCTGCCAATCGGTGATGAGGACAAAGGGTTTTATCGGGTCTGGCCTTATGAGGACTGGAGCCGAAATCAGGGCCGCCTTGCGTTCTCGGAACGCCCGATCGCATTGCGGAGTCCAGATTAACGGTTGATCCTTCTTCAACAGGTTCATGAGTTATCCCGTGATCACTGCAAACCCCTTGATGAACCTTCGATAGTACGATGCCAAACCCAAAAAGGCACGCACTTGTGTTACGGACGTCGGTACTGGCGCGTCTTTCAGGGCTGTCACTTTTTGAGGCTCCGACTGCAATCCTTGGTCCGTTACTACGTGGCCGAGGAAGGAGATCTCAGTGAGGAAAAACTGACACTTCTCAACAGCCACTTTGAATCCTGCGTCCTTCGATGCGTGTAAGGTCCATTCAATGTGTTGCACGTGCCCCTCATAGGAACTTGAAAAGGCAAGGATATGATCCATATACACAATCATACAGTAATTGATTATGCTTTGTGCCAACCGCGTTTTTCGCATGAAGTTCTGGAAGGCCATGTTCATTGCACGCTGAAACGTGGTTGGGGCCTTGCAAATCTCCATCGGACATTGAACCCATTGCCAAGTCCCTTCGAAAAGAATGAACGCTGTTTTCGGGCGGTCTTCTTTTCGAAGAAGGTAATGGTGGAACCCATGACGGACATCAAATTTACTGAAAAATCGAGCGTTACCGATAGCATCCAACAACTCATCGATCCGGGGGAGGGGATACACATCCTTAACCGTGATATCATTTAGTTTTCGATAATCGATGCATATGCGAATTCCTAGTGCTCTTTTTGGCACAATCACTACCGGAAACGACTAGGGTCTGATAGCGGGTTCGCATCCATTAGCTTCAAACTCCTTGATCCTCTGAAACGCGAACACTCTCTGCCCCGGTGAATACCGATAGGGAGTGCAGCTAATCGGTGGATGATCCCCTGTTAGGATCGTATGCTCAATCACGTTAGATAATCCAATATCGTTATCATGCACACTTAGTACCTCCGCATACCCATGTAAAACATCAATCAAGGATCTTTGGAGTTCTCGGGGGACATGACTGGGTATTGCAATCACGAAGTTATCAGCGATGTTTAGGGGCATCTCGATCCAATCCATCCTTCGTGATCGCCTGTCGTGCATGCTGGAAAACATGGAACTACTAGTTCGGACCTAGAAGACGGTGGCGGTCATCTATGATTCGGTCGGGCTGATCATCTCAGTCTCCTTGATTTCGGCATCGGTTTCAGAGTCGGCGGTGTTTTTCACTATCTCCAACCATGTTAACCCGGTCATTTCCTGCATGAGATCCGGAACGTCATCTATCGGAGCCTCGGCTTCCTGTTTGATCAAAGCGATCATGGCTCCTTGCGTGAGTAGTGATCTAGGCGGAGAGACAAAAAGATCCCGATACTGGTCCATCTGCAGATACCTAGCCCGTAGTGAAAGCGCGCCTTCGTATAACGTGCGAGGGGGTTCCAAGATATCAGCCATGTCTGAAATTTGCAGGATTGGTTCTCCTAGGAATGTCGTGGGGGGGATCCGTTTTTCTGCGGACAGAATACGGCTTGGCTCGCTACTTTCCGAGCTCAGATCGAATGTTTGGGCGGTTGAGGGGATCATTCGAAATTCTTCTTTAGTCTCGCAACCGAACATTTCGACTAATAGTTCCCATTCTTTTTCACTAGGTATATCGTTCAGTTCTTCCTTGTAATCGCGTTCGTCGAACTCGTCTTCCCACGCAGGGGAGGATCTTCTGGGTCCGCAATCTGTATCATTCCTATCCGAATAATACTGGGATTTTTCTTCCGTGATCGAGTAGAGATTCCTAATGGCAGTGTTTGAGGTTTCCCCCCCGTATGCGTGAGGACGAGTTGTTTAAAATCAAACTGTATTCGGGCTCCTACCGCCATCGCCCAGGGCAGTCCCAACAGTACCGAGTAAGAGTGTATGTCGATAACCAACGCGTTAACTAGCATGTGTACTCGGCCTACCTTGACCACAACGTTCTCAAGGATCCCTACGATGTTCATGGCTTCTTCATCGGCCGAGACATAGTTGTCCTTCCCTGGTAGGGGGAGGATTGAATTCAGTCGCCCCATCTTTCTTACTGTATCCAGGGATATAGCTATGACTGATGATCCGGTGTCAATAAGCGCATGAAATGGTTTACCCCAAACCTCGCAATCACACTCGACACTTTTCCATAGAACCGATCGGACACGCACAAAATGAATTCTCTCGGCGTAAGAAATGGAGGCGATTCTTACTGTTTCAGGTGTGTCAGCTTCGATCGTAGGGGGAGGACTCGCCTCGTTCTCATCTTCTTTCTTCTTCTTCATCACATGCTGAACGCGCTGGTAGGTAAAGTGCTTTTGATTCTTCTGACATTGCTGCAGAAGCTTGTCATTCACAGCCTCAGATATGGTCAGCAGGTGTCCTACGGGGACCGACACTCGGATGTCCAACTGTTTGCGTATCTGTAGGACGTCGATCTCTCCTGTTTGAAATTGTGGTCCTAGCTCCGATGCGCACTCGACGCAATCGAGTTCGTCTTTGGTGGGTCGGATCGCTCCAATCAGTCCTGCCAAATGAAGGTACTCGACTGAATCAACGACATCGGCGACTTCAAAAGATGATCCCGATGTAGACGCGACAGGATCGGTTAAGGGTAGTTGATCAGCCATAGAGGGGAAAACTTCCCTCGAGGATTCCAATACTATGGCCACCCGACCTTGATTCAGGGCCACAGGCGCGACTGCAGGTGAAGGATGATTGCGTTTCGACTGGGTGAATTCTCGCACGAAGTGTCCCGGCTGTTTACAGTTGTAGCATTCGACCCTCCCCATTGGATTAGCCATATGAAGGGGAGGGGGGGGGGGAGCGTGTCCCACTGTAGGAGGGGCGGTCAATAACGGATACTGAGTGGAAACAGGGCGAGAAGGGTTGGAATTAGTCTTCATTAGTTTTGTTATGATCTGCTCCAGCCCGTCCATCTGAGAAGCCTGCATCTGAAGCAGATTATTCATCCACTCAGACTGTTTAGTCGTAGCGGTATGAATCATCTGAGCCAGATGCATGTTGGTGATAGGTACCGATGCGGTGTCCTGAGTCATGAATGTGTTCACAGGCGCCACTTTGGGAGGAAAAGAAGGTTTGGTGAGAGGTCGGGAGTGATATGAGGAGGGATCAGGGGCGGTGCCGTCCTGATAATCGTGATCGGGACGAGGGTAAAACCGTCCCACCGCTCTGAGCCATGACCGCCGCTTAGCGACCACATCTTGGATGGTGTCCGAAATGTCTTCTTCTCCCTGACTAATATACTTACGCGTGTCCAACAGATCTAGCTCGAGGGCTTTGGCTATAATGACGGATAGTTGGTTCGTCTTGGGAGGGACCTTTTTCTGTAGCTTCACCTTCAGCACGGGATTACGGAGATGATCGATGAACAGATCTCGGGCAGCATTTTCTTCTCGTCCCGATTTGTCTAAGGCGGTCTGAAATCGATCCACGAAGTTGGGTAACAGTTCCCTTGGTTCCTGTGGACGGGTCCTCAGTACGAACCATGCAGCATCTTCGCTGACCGCGTCAAATCGCGCTAGGAACGCTCTCTTGAAGGTGTCCCAATCTACCCATCGGTGCCTTCTGAACCAATCGTGCGCTGTATTTTAGAGTAACAGGGTGATGACGCGGGGAAGGTCCTCGGCGCCATAACCTTGTGCTTGCACGGCTTCAAGCCATGCCTCCGGATGAGTGTAGTTGGGGTAGAATGGAAAGTTGGCGGGGATGCTTACCATCACCCGGGGAGGTGTTCCATTAGCATCAGCCATGGGTATTTCTATTCGAGCCTCGGCAGACCTCTGCCGAGTGACGGGAGGACTGAGGCGATTAGATTGTTTAGCTGATCTTCCTCTCGCCAGCTCGTTTTACTATCGTCAGAACCGACACGTGTCGGCTCCGATACCAACCTCACGCCCTGCTCTGTCTTCCGTTCGGAGTGTTTTCGATTGCGGAAGGGGGCCCTGGACAAACAACAAAATGGGTTGTGCCAAGGATTTTTGGAAGTTGAGTACGGGGATATGGACAGAACCGAAATCCCCCGTGTTGTTCCGACTTAGTAAGAGGGGAGGGTCCGTCACTACGCGGATATCTCAGGGAGAAAAGGGCGCACTCGAGACATTCGACGCGAGAATTTCAATCCAAAAACTACCGTTGAACGTCCCAGCGGGCCGTTGCCCTTCGCTTAGCGTGAAAGGGGGTGGGTACACTTCTAGTGTCTCGTCCTTAGATCAAGTCCCGATGCCGCTCATTGCACAACTCATAATCTGATGTGGAGGGTCTCAATCGTGTGGCTCGTTCTTTGTGTTCGTCCTCACTCCGTACGAGGTAGTGGAAACCCTTGGATTGATAACGCTCGAGGCGACAGTTGCTACACAGAGTGTTGGGCCAATGGGGCGCCACTGCCGTCCATGGAATGACAATCAACTCGTTAAACGGTAGTAGCAGTGGATAAGGAGGAAAATGCGTATCAATAATGACAAACCCTACTCCGACAAATCCTGAGCACCGAGTTTCGGGAGGGAAATGATATTGGCCACCGATCTTGGCGACGGCTTCTCGTACGTCCCACTCGCATACACGTGTCTTGTTCTCGTTGTATGGGAAGGGACGTGGCGGGAATGCGGGAGGCCGGCGCCCAGTCGGATTGGGGCCTTCAGTCCACATGGCAAATCAATCAATAACTGTTCATCGTCAATCCCCGTTTATCGATCGGGTTTTACCTTTATCTATCTGAAATATACAAAGCAAAGTGGGAACATCTTTTGTTTGTCAGGGGGAGAGAGAGAGAGAGAGAGAGAGAGAGAGAGAGAGAGAGAGAGAGAGAGAGAGAGAGAGAGAGAGAGAGAGAGAGCTTGCAATAGTCTATGGTTTCACCCAGAAAGTTTCATACAGTGATCGTAGGGGCGGTACCTACATCAAGTGGGACATAGCTAGAGATCCACGTACGCAGGTCGTACGTGGCCCCCTGCTTCCTTTCGAGAAGGCAAATTGTCTTCCGGGTTTGTGAAACGAGGGCAAACCGCAGAAGGTGCACGGGACGTATTCTGGAATGAAGACCCGCTCAGAATCACATTATCATCAGATCTAAACACTCTTGCATTCTCGAACAAGATCCCAACAATATTGTTTTAACCAACAATTCAATCTCAACCCACTCGCCATAGCCCTTCAGCCGAATCAAAGACCAAATCATCAATGACAAAGCATTCGCAATTACTCGCCGCGTAAGGTGCGAAAATGACAGCCATATATTGTCAAGGGTTCCATGTGCTATGCACCCCTGCCCCGTTATTCCAAGTCTAATCAAAGTGTCGACCCATCAGGCAACCATTTTCAAACATGCATAATCATTCACATTAGAAGACGAGCGAGCGAAATGAACTCCATAGAGAACAATCACACAGAAGTCTGGAGATGAAAGAGTTTCCGGCTTAACTGCCGCGAAGTTGCATTCATACCAAGGAATAGGACAGAGACAAGGCGGCCCATCCGCCGTAAAGTTCCACCATGGCCCCGGGCCATTCATCCATCGAACTCATGACACTCCTCATACCTTCACCGACGGTCCCGGCCGTCACGTGCCACCTTCCACCATCACGATCGTCACACCACCAACTTAGTTTTTGCGCGGGTTTGCCCCGATCCCACAGTCCGTCGTGGCGATCAGGCGCACAACCAGCCAGTCTACATTCAACCCGTCGGGACTTTTCGACTCGCATCACCCTCACACCATCTAGCCACTGCTTCCCATAAGCTAGCTGGCGAGTTGAGAAAGAGCTTTGCGGATGCGCCGGCGGAATTGATAGTTGCGAGAAGGGAGAGAGATGCGGGGAAAGATGAAGAGAAGGGTAGAGGAGGGTAAGGGAGGGCTGGAGGGTGATTGCCCGTTGAAAGCCATGTTGATCCCACACAACCCGATCTCAGCCAATTAGATTCGTTGCGCAGTAGGAATCTCCTCTTACATGACGCTTCTCCTTGGCTAGATGGAAAGGGAGGATCGACCGGGTTTTCGAGCGCAGGTTTTAGAGCGGGGAGAAGAAAAATGTGAAGGACAGCGCGAAACGGGTTCAAGATGCAGATGATCAAGAAAAAGAAAAAAGGTGCGCGAGGGAAAGGGGGGGGGGGGGGGGGGGGCACAGTTACACTGTTACAAGGGGAGGGAGCGAGAAAGCATGTGCGCGCGAGGGAAGGCGCGGAGAGAAGCGCGAGAAGGAAGGAGGAGCGAGCTTGCTTGCATGGTGCCGAACAACAAAAGAAGAAAAGGCACCAAAACAGTTGCAATTTTTTCACAGTCCTACGCTAATTCAAAAATTGAAATCACCATATCCGCGTGAAAAGCAGACGTGGGAAGAGAAAGAAAGTCCTACGCCCATCCCTATTCCTACAAAATTTCCAGAGTTTCCCTTGTTGAGGCCGAGAACATTCGCGCATAAAAGGACATGCCCCGTTCCGTTAATTTTGGAATTCCTAACTGTCGAGCCAAATTCTGAGCACGCTCACTAAGGCGCGCATAATTCCCATGCATTTCCAAATAAAAAAAATGACGGAATTTCAAGAACTACTAGTGCTGACAAAGGAGGTACCTTTAATCGAACAACAACAGAGGGGAGGTTTTGGGGGACCGATCGAGACCCATCTAGATGCAGAGAAGACACGGGAATGAAAGGGGTCCGAAAGATGGCGCAGGTCCGGAAGCTGGTTCGTCACAAGGCGCCAGGCCAACGGGATGGCCTCCCTTAACTGACAAGCATTGGCATCCACCGACTTGGCGTGTTTTAATCTGCGTTGCAGCAGATCGGTGGTTGCCCAGTCCTCTTTTATCGGATCCCATACGTCCCCAACAGTAAAGACCCCTTTCTTTCTATTGGTGGGAATATAAGATATTGAGGGCTCCCTGGTTAGTTGCCGCCTCGGTCACTGGCAGGTCACAGTTGGCGCATTCCCTGGGGAAAATCATAGTGGTGGTGGTCTAGGAAGCCCCGCCCTCATCCATAGGGGGCAACGACCCCTATCATGATGGGGTGGGGCTTTTCTTCCCAGTAGCAACCTGGTTGTCGTTTTCCCCCTATCGCACGCTTGGGCTCATCGAGGAAGTTTGAAATGTATCCACAGGATATAAGTGAAAGAGAGAAGGCAGCAGTGACCTACAAAAGTCCCATGCAGGGGACTACGTGCCTACAACACGAGTCAAGATACAGGATGGTATAACTCTCTAATCATCCCTATATGTACCTCCATTACTCTTTTCATGTTTAATATGTGTATTTATTCAAAACTTGAGGTCTATGTGTATTTATTCAAAACTTGAGGCCTCGGAGAACGCAGGAATTAGAGGTGTTTTAACATCGGACGAATTAGGTCAGCGGAAGGGTCAACAGTTCCAGGGCGAGTCTATACGCACGAGGAAAAGAAACATATGGGAAATTTGTTGGATGCGTGCCTTAAACCACCAGTACTTGGCCCAATTATCGGTCGCGACGCTTTCCCGTTAACGTGCCGCGTCTTTAGGGTTTCGGGGTGCCGGACCACAATCATTATGGCTGGAAGTGCCAGCCAAAAAAAAATTGAAACGGTACCTCGGCGATTTTGTGAAAATCGGCACGCAGGGGCATTCCAGGCTTGACACCGATAGCTGGGTCAAGTAATGGTGGTTTAAGGATGTGATATTTCCAGGGGGACTTGGATTTGACATACGGGTAGCCCATCGGAGTAATGATATAACTCGTTTCAATTTGAATGAACAGTTCTGGGAAATAAATAGTCGGTGGTTAAAGAACCATGCAGTCACAGACTATTATTTTTGCAAACGAAGCTACAACTCTATCTAATTCCTTGAAAAAGAAATTGGTTAGAGTGTATGAAAATGCATGGTATGACTCAGGGACAATTGTGGAGGAGTAGGTCACGAGAGGAAGATAGTACCAGAGCGAGGGGAAAAACTTGGTATTGTTTGTTTCGACGGAGAAGTTTATCACTCAATGGATGGACGTTGAACAAAAAGGAGAAATTCAATAAGATTTGTTGCAAAGACAAAGAGTCTGAAATTCGTTTCCTACAGTGGATGACCTTTTTTTTTTTTTTTTAAATTCTTTAACAACCTCCTCTGGTGCTAGAATTGCTGGTAAGAGAAGACACCGCTAGAACCTGAGGGGAAAGTTGGGAGACTCCATCTATTGGTGGGGAGCATCACCTGCTAGAGGTGCTGGTAAGAACAGACACCGCTAGAACTTTTTTTTTTTCCCCCCCCTCAAACAACACCCCATGCAGTGCTAGTGCTGCTGGTAAAAGCAGGCATCACTAGCACCCGGGGAGAGGCTTCATCTATTGGTGGGGAGCATCTCCTCCTGGAAAACGGGTCCAGCGTCCCTTACACAGAATGAATCAGGAAAATGTCAGGAAATGTGACTGAGAAAAATGTCTGTCAGCATTGATTACTTTATCCTCCAGAGGATTGACTGTGCAGGTTGTTGGGAAGAAGCAAAAAAAAAACTCTTCACCCTGTACCAGACGCTGGATACCTGTTGCTGAGAGACTAGTTCCTCACCGCTAGAACCTGGGGGAAGGCTCCATCTATTGGTGGGGGTTCTGGGGAGCATCAGTTGCTAGAGGTGCTGGTAAGAGCAGGCACTGCTAGAACTGGGGGGGAGGCTCCATCAATTGGTGGGGAGCATCACCTGCTGGAAAACGGGTCCGGCATCCCATGTACAGAGGACTAACTGAGCAGGTTAAAGGAGAGAGGGAGAGAACCTCGTCGCCCTGTGAAAGGTCGTCAGATACCTGCTACTACCCATTGGTTCCTCCCTCGGTCCTACTATTCCTACCCACCAGTCGTTCTAACCACACAGTCTCATTGTCAAACTGATACCCTTGTGCTGACTGCTGACCAATATCCCTTAAAACTCCTCCCACCACCTTAACCCTTACTCGTTTCTACTCCTCACCAAAGTCACTAAACCATTGTATTTCTATTATTGTTGTGACTGACGAGGGGAACATATCTGGGAATTCCTCGGGGCTCTTCAACAGAATGTTGGGTCGATCTGCAGCCAACCATGAAACCTGAGTTTGTAGTCCTTGGTGAACGCACCACCTCCTCCCTCGTCCCCCTTCCCCGTGACCATTCTACCTGCTCTATCCTGCCACCCCTTTCCTCCCCAAGCCAATCTGCGTGAAAGATTTGGATTTCCTTGATAATGTATGCTTTTTGGTAGAGATCTTCCGTCTTTTCCTAAACCTTTTTCCATTGTACCCTTATTTCTGTTCCAGTAAATTGCCTGACTGTGTCCGACACATCCCCTTCCCCAATCCTGGTCTCTTCCTGGTTGATTACACCCCTTCTTTACCACAACGTCCAAACCACCGCCTTTCTGGCCATGGAAAAAAAATTATTGACAAAGAGGGATGCATGTGGCCTTCTTCAATCTCCTAACAGAATTGCTTCCCATTTCCAAGGCCACTCCTCATCGGTGCCCAGTTGTGAGAATTTGTGACCAAATGCGGTCCCACCATCGCCACACTAGAACAACCCTTGGGCCGGGGCATTGGAGGAAGATGTGTTCTATTGTCTTATATATTTTACAGCTCGGGGATGAGAGTGCTTCCCCCCTCTGCTCCAGGTTCGTTCTGTCGATGATCCAGGTGTTAGTGGGGAGGCATCTATGGCTGATTTGCCACTGTAGGGAGACAAATTTCACGGGTCTCTCTTGCACCCCTTTGAACCACTACCGGTCTCTAACTTTATTATCGCCTACGTTAACGTATCTCTTCCACCTGTCCCCTGCCCCTGCTTGGACATCTACCCTACGCCTGATCATCCTATAAGTGGTTCTTACTAACAGTTCAGTGTGTTTCACCATTTGCCCGGTCTGGCCCTGCTCCAATTGCCATTCAAGTGGGTCCTGAGCTAAGAAGGAGAGGGGGACTTCCGGTCGGTAGGCTCGCCATTGGGTCCTCCCCTCCTTGTAACTCTCCAAAACTCGGATCCGGTACAGGTTGGTTTTCTCAATGGCCCCCTCTCCCGGTCGGTAGGCTTGCAATTGGGTCCTCCCCTCCTTGTAACTCTGCAAAACCCGGATCCGGTAAAGGTTGGTTTTCTTAAGCCACTGAACCGAGCCAGGGCGGTATCTGACCAAGATGTCACCCCCTCTTCTCTCAAATAAATTGATCATAGCCCCTTCCGGTCTATCCTCCACTATGGCTCCTATTTGTAAAAGGATCTCCTCTACCCTGACTGCCACCCAATCCCTGGAATAAGGATCTCTTCCTCAGGGTGACCACCTAGGCTAGGGGGATTGAAAATATTAATTGTTCTAGCGTGACCGCCAGCTTTGGAGCGTAGCGTAGACATGGCCTTAGTTGTTGTGTCGTTTTCCAGTTTTTTGTTAGTTCATCTCATAGGTCCCCCACCAGAAGAATCATGTGTTTGCCCCATGAGGCCCAGCGGGGTTCCGAGCTGCAGAAAACCCGGTCTTGCATGTCCGTGATTGCCCTGTTCCTAAACAGGGGTTCGCGTAAAATCTCCTCCATACGTTCAGGGGGCAGCCTATCCGGGATCGGCAGTATCCTCCAGTTGCTGATGAGGTTCACCCAAAATTTTTCTCATGCCAGGTCTTGTCTCATCGCTCCTCTGTCCCCTTCCTCTCGTGAGTGCGAATTGGCTCGGGGGATAGACCAATACCGGTCCTCGAGCCATATGAGTGGGTCCATTCTATGATCAGTTCATGGTGCAAGGCTGCAGATTTGTTCCCTGGCCAGATCCCACCACGGGGGGTCTAAGCCCACAATCAATCTTTTAACCCATTGGATTAATAGGCTTGTGGTGTAACGCCCTAACCTCACGCCCAACCCCACAAGTGGTTAACGGAGACCCCCACTTTTCGGCCCTAGGTAACGATGAATGATCCTGAAATTAGGGTTTCGGGGTCAAATTTTGTGTTTTTTGGATTTTTTTTTTTTGCCTGTTTTTGTTTTAGAACAAGCTTGCTGTGTGTCAAATTTGGTGTCATTTGGGTTATTAGAATTTGTGTTGTTAATCATCCTGAAAATCCTGAAATTTTGATGTTGTTTTTTGGCAAAATTGCCTGAAAATGCACTTTTGAGTTGCTGTTTTATGTTTTTTTTTCTTTTTTTTTTTGGTATTTTTTTTATAATATGTTACTAAGAAGTGCACTCTAAAGATTGGCGTGAAGTTTGCTTGGGATGGCCTTATGATTTTCTTATAAATAGAGGTGAAAAATGGGGGGTCGGCTAACCTTTGAGAGTGGGCTTGGAAGTGCGAGAAAGGGGGTATGCCAAGGATTTTAGGAAAGTTGGGGTGGAGTCCCAGGTCGGAACTAAGATCTCATGTGCCAAGTTTCAGGGATGTGAATGCAAGTGAGTAGGCGAGGGATGGGGTTATATTTTAGGCTTCGAGGAGTGAGACAAACACCTCCGTTGGTCCCGTCGTTTAGGGAGGATCCGTGTTCTGTGTACCGCAAGGATGCTATGGCTATCTTGTTAGTTCAATACCTGTCGCCGACGAGTATCGCAGAGCTCCAAATCAGACGCGGCCGGTCTCAGCTGAAGGCTGTGCTCCCGTCGTTTAGCTTCCGAGTGGGTTTGCTGAATGAAGCCTGACGCTCGGTAGGCGTGGTCTTGCAGGCACTCAGAGCATGGGGGTTGGGGCCAGTAGGGGGAGAGAGTCTGACAAGGGGCAACGATCAAGTAGTGGAAAGGCAATATACAGTAATAGGGCGGGAATTCGGTCTTCAGGATAGCAATATTGGGTTCAGGGATGATCTGACACGTGTACGGGCTGGGGTATTCAGGGAGTCTGTGAAACCGCGCGCTGATTGAGCGCGCGGTCCGAGCTCAAATTTTTGAGCTCCGTTCAATCTCGCGCTCAAAAGCGCTTGAACGGGGTTTGAGCGGGCATGGGAGTATTTTTCTTCCTGGAAAAAAAATAAGCAAAAAAAAAAACATAAAATACTTGGTTGTAGATCTTTTTGAGATCTACAACCTTGTATTTTTTATTTTAATTTTTGAAGTTGTTCTGTATTTAAAAAAAAACAAAAATATAAATGAAAAAAAAAAAAAAAAAACATGAAATGGCTGGGTTTTTCTTTTTTTTCACAAAGATTTTTTTGCAGGCAAAACATTAACAAAACAAATAATAAAATATACATTCTTGTAGATATTTTGGAGATCTACGACCCCATATTTTTGTTTGTATTTTTTCAAAGTTCGTATATGTTAAAAAAAACAAAAAACATAACAACGAGAAAAAAAGATACTCGCAGACCCCACCCAGCCGGCCTGCCCACACACACACACATGAACATTCACATACACACGGGCACACACACACACACACATAGACACACACACACACACACACACACACACACACACACACAGAAAGAGAGAGAGAGAGAGAGAGAGAAAGCGTCACCACCTCCCCCCCCCTCCCCCCTGAGGCTCAAAATCACCCCTAACCACCAAACTTCTTTTTTATGCGCAACACCCCCCACGACATCCCCTCCCTATCCGCAACCCCTGTCTCTTATACACATCTAGATGTGTATAAGAGACAGCCCCCCACCCCCCCAAAATCACCCCTAACCACCAAACTTCTTTTTTATGCGCAACACCCCCCACGACATCCCCTGCCTATGCGCAACCCCATGGCGCGCGCGCGCTGATGTTATGATGCGCGTGCATGCCTTAAAACGCTTTGAGCACGTTTGAGCGCAGCGCAGGGGTCTTTAAGCGCGCGCGCGCATGCTTAAGCGTGCTCATACGGTTTCATAGCAGGGAGGTGGGGAGTGCTCTCCAAGGTCTCACCGAGATCCCACTCACAAATACGATCAGTTCCTGTCGGGTATGAAAACTCCAAAGGCTCCACCCTCGATTGGGCAGACAGACACGCGTATTCCCAATACTCTCGGAACTCGCGATCCCTCAAGCATTCGCGGTCAGTAATTCGAAAAGGTGTTTCGATATTCATACTGCATACATCCGTGGTGCTCAGCCATGGGAAAAGAAAGGGCGGGGGGAAGGAAGGAGGGTCAGATCGGGGGCAGGTCCTGTAGACACACGTCTACATGACGACCTTCTTCGGTCGGGCGTACACGTGGGTGCACAAGATCTTTTGTCGATCGTTACGGGGGATTGTCAGTAGTCCGCAGGCTCTGGTACATGTACATCGACCTGTCGTTCCGAAGATGTCACTGACGGACTTTAGTGTCAAACAAGCATCTAATCAACTGGTATGCTCATCCTTATTACATTGGGGCGGAGAAACGACAAACTCTCATGCATCAAACTTTCAATTGCTTGTTGGTCAGGGAACATTCATGGACCAATTGCAGATAACCAATCAATCAAGTGACAAGTTGACAATTCAAACAGAGGGAGGAAGGGGCGGAGAAGGGAATCACACATCAATTCATAAGAAAAAAAAAGAAAAATCCGAGACAAGTCGATCCAAAAACAAGGGTGACTTGCGCCACACATCAAAATTACTCAGAAGAATCGAAGAAAAGCATTATTCCAACACATCCCGTCTCTTTCTCTCTCTCTCTCTCTCTCTCTCTCTCTCTCTCTCTCT